>BSQZ01000048.1:2515000-2830000 GCA_033239005.1 Lamellibrachia satsuma | reverse complement strand
GGGCTGTAACACAACAAGTGGCGCCGCACTGTATGACAATATTATGGCCACCTAGCGATCAAAACGGAATGTAATGTTCATATAACTTTAGTCAAAATTTTCAAACGGTTGTAAAGAAAACAACTAAAATTCCACGACACAATTGTCAGGCTTTAGGTTCCCCCTTCGTCGATCATCATCTACTTCAACATAAACGAAAAACACTGGCTGAATGCGTGTCATTGACGTATTCGCACCAGAGTCGCCATAGACAATATGATACAACGGTATCATAATTATAGTGTTTGCGTAATCGAAAATATAATCGACAACCATAACATTTCACTGTGCTGAGATCTTGCGACCCGGCGATGTCCTTCCACGTTTGCTCACTAATACAGTTTCCAATCTCCTGCTCTAGGATGATGCAGTGTTGAACGAAGACATTCATTCCGTAGCATTTGTTTGCCTACAGTGAATTGGTCCTTGCAGTTATCTCCAAGAAGTTCCAAGAATTTTCTCTAACCCTTGCGATTCGCTACGAACAAGATGGTTTCACGGATGTCCAGCTGCAAGCTGGACACATGTGTAGGTGGAGCACGGACCAATCAAACCTCTCGAATGTTGGTGGCTACGTGAGAATTCGCAACATGCTTTTGTGCATTAAGAGCCACACACCAATGTCGCATTTTGAACACATTACGATAAAGTTCTAAGATGTCAGATGTCTTCGGGGAATATGTTTGAATCGTCGACATGTGCTGCTGGTTTTTTGCCAATCATGAAACGTTTCACCCTCGACCAGCGCCCGTGACCATGGCTGTCGTCTTCCTGGAAGGCAAGCAAGACCTATTTAGTTTGTGTCAACAAAATATGGAAATGTATAGGTGTGCACAAATCGGAAATTGCATTTACATATCACCCAGCTAGCAAAATCTATTGGTCCATGAAGTACCAATACACATTCTTCAGTAGGAGTCACTGGCCCAATTAAATCTTGCTGGGACTGCACATGAGAAATATGTGGCATTTACGAAATAGACCATGGCCCCTTGGTATCTTTGTATGGGGTAAGTTCCACCTCGTATTATCTGAAAAGTTAGAATCGGTACAGTATAATAAGGATCAAAGGTGTCTGGCAAAACGTTCATCATCAACGATGTTGATTATATGTTGGCTTAAGTGGAGTGAATTAGGTTCAATGTCAACTCAACTATTTCAGTGAATTAAGGAAACATTGAATCTATTCACCTATCCCAATGTGAAAGCCACAAATGGTCGTTCTACCTTATGTGCATGTTTTCAGGCATTTGTTTCTCTTCACAAAGTATGACTATTATTATTATTATTATTATACATTTATATCCGGGTTAAAAACCTGCCCAAAGACGCTAACAAGATAATGCTAAATAATTAATTGAAAAGCTAAAATAAAATGTGGTTAAAAGACAGGTAAACATAAGTTAAATAATAAATTCAATAAATGATTTAAATGAATTAGTTATGTAAAGAAGTTAAATAAATACATTAAATAAAAAATAATAAATGAAAAGTTAAAATAAACAACAACAAGTAAGTTGATGCATTAGATAAACATATAAGTTAATCAGATAAATTAAATAAACAAATTAAATAAATAATAAGTTAAACAAGTAAAATGTTCGAGTGATTAAAATGTCAACAGAGTGTTCGAAAGGCTTCGCGAAAGAGATGTGTTTTTAGAAGTGACTTGAATACCGCAACGATGTTGGCTTGCCTAATTGCGGGAGGCAGGGCGTTCCACAGTGTCGGCCCTGCCACAGAAAAGGCCCGACGACCGTACCGCTCGAGATGGTACCGCGGTATAGTCAAAAGAAGTTGATCGGCGGATCTCAGTGTTCGGGTGGGTGTATATGGAATCACTAGCGACGACAGATACACTGGGCAGAGATGATGCACAGCGCGAAACACAAGTAAAAGAAGTTTGAATTCCATTCGCTGATGAACAGGCAACCAATGTAAACTGAATAAAATTGGTGTTACGTGATCTTGTCTGCGGGTTCCAGTAATCAGCCGTGCCGCGGAGTTCTCAATCATCTGCAGTTTCCGCAGCTGCGTCTCGGGCAGTCCATAAAGCATAGCGTTGCTGTAGTCCAAGCGCGACATGACTAAAGCATGAATGATTGTTTTGCCAGCAGTGGTGGAAAGGCATTTTCTGATAGTTGCGATGCCGCGAATGTGACAGTATGCCACCTGGCAGACACGGCGTGTCTGCGCCCCCATTGATATTGTGTTATCAAATACAAAACCGGTGTTGCGGACATCAATGACTAGGTCAACAGGAGGTTGAACACGTTTGCGATTCTGCGCAGCGGAAATGACGACGGCTTCCGTTTTACACTCGTTAAGAAGAAGGTTGTGGGACACCATCCATAACTTTACATCGGCGGTACATCGCGATATGCGGTCAATGGCAGTTGTAGCATGCGCTGGCTGATCACGCGGAAATTCAACGTACAGCTGGGTATCGTCAGCATACATGTGGTAACAGAGTTGGTGGTGTTCGAAGACAAGGTTGAGCCCCAGACAATAGGTTGTAAAAAACAATGTCCCAGAACACTACCCTGCGGTACACCAGAGCATAAACCAACACTTCTTGAGGTGACGTTATCAACTTTAACAGCTTGCGTTCGCTGCGAAAGGTAAGACTGTATCCAGCGGTGTGCGTTGTCACGTATGCCAATTTCGTGCAGTTTGTCTAGAAGCAGGCGTTGTGGCACCATTTGCGTTCGGCTCGTCTAACCTGCTGTCTCATCCTCTGCAAGTCATCGGTTCTCCACGGTTGCCTGGGACGCACATTTATCGTTCGTCGGATAACGGGTGCATGCTTGTCGATTATGGTCAACAGTTGAGCCATGTACTGTTCACATAAACTGTCAATGTCATCGGCGGGAGAGGTGACCAGCGGCGAATCGATCAGGTCGCGCGTGGACTGCTTCATGTCGATTGAGGTAGAATATCTCTTTTCGCACTGGTCGAGGTTTAGCTGAAACGAGCTTGCACATAATGACGTGGTGGTCTGTCAACAGTGACTCTACCGACATGTCTGTTAGTACACAGCCTGTCACCGGTGAGATCACAAGATCAAGAATGTGACCTCAGTGCGTTGACGATGTCACGTGTTGTTGCATATTAATGTCGTTGAGAATTGCAGCCAAGTCACGTGCGTCCTTGTCGTCACCATTTCCGTAGTGAACGTTGAAATCACCAAGTATGATAAGTCCAGTTTTTTTTTTATGGTAATTCGCCGAATTCCTCTAGGAATACACGAAACGGCTTAGACTTGCGCCCAGATGATGGTGGCCGGTACACCACAAAATGCGTAATGCTGCTGCAACGCTCGATCCGCGTAGCATGACTTCGAAACATTCGAAAGATTCGGCGGGCCACGGTTTGGATAGTGCAAGGTGAAATGAAGCTTTGAAGAGAACCCCAACTCCTCCACCGCGTCGATCGTTTCGCGGGAGATGTTGGAACTTGTAACCGTGAGGGACAATACCAGATATCAAAGATGCATCGTTATCAGTTAACCAGGTTTCCGTCAGACACAGAATGTCAATGTCGTTTTCGCATGCGTACCCTGTGATAAAATCGGCCTTATTACGCAGCGATCTAACATTCAACAGCCCGAGCGTAGCTGTAGTACAGCCGTCAAGCGCGCTGACCGGGGTGATCAGCTGAACGAGATTCAACACCCGTTTGTTTACTTGTAATTGCATGGCGAGTGGGTGGCCGATGTCCGATCACTGGTTGAATGATTCGTTGTTTCCGAACATCACCTCGGCAGCCGCGTCTCGTTGGTAACTTTGCAGCAATGCCGAGTTCAATCGCTGTCATCAATGCATCGGTATTCAGGCGTGACGCATTGGAAAGTTCAAATGGCTGACAGGCAGTGTACCTGTACGGCGGCATGGTTACGTAACATGGGTCAACTGCGGCCTGAATGACCAGCAGGAATGTTCATGTATGGTCAGGTGACTGAACCCACAGTGCACCGAAAGTTTTAAAAGTCAGTAAAATACATACATACGGCGGACTTTTGCAGGATTCGACTTCCTTGTATATCCCAGATATGTTGACGAACATACACAGTAAAACTCGGTGTGGTAGAATAAATAAAATAAATATAATATAAAAAATAGGCAAATGTCGACAACTGTTTGCATGCAGCCAGCTCGGCGCAAATCACATGACATTCCACACTGTTGACCGTTTAGTTGTTGCTAGTAATTATTCTACGGTAATAAAACACCTTATGTTGCCCGCTTCTGAGAATTAGAGTCCATGGCGTGCAAACATGCGTAGTTTGCCAGAGAGGAGAGTTTTTGGCCGCAAAAAGTCTTCTTCATTAGAACATATCTAGGAATATTGACATACATAGTATGCATACTATTTTGAATGATTGAGATTTCAAGACAGCGAGACACCACTCCATGCTAGTGTTGTTACTGTGAACACTCATCCCGAATAAAGATTCAAAATAACCAGAAGTGCGAACCCAATTATACAACTGAAATATTCCTGCAATATTTTAGAACATCTAAAAATCGATTCAATGTATATATTTTGAAATAAAGACTATCACTATTCCCGATAATAACAAGCAGTTGTTCGTTGTCTTTGTTGGTTAACAATCTTTCTATATAAATCTGTATTTTGCATTAAAGGTAGAAGAGACCGGGGCTAGTTGTAACACGGCTAAGTTGTAACATACATACTATATACAAAACAACAAATGCACATTATTTCGCAATGTACAAGTATCACAAAACAGAAACAATGCACAAGTACCACAGAACAGAAACATCACACAAGTACCACAAAACAGAAATAATGCACAAGCACCACAAACCAGAAACAATGCACAAGTACCACAAAGCAGAAACAATGCACAAGTATCACAAAACAGAAATAATGCACAAGTACCACAGAACAGAAACATCACACAAGTACCACAGAACAGACACAATGCACAAGTATCACAAAACAGAAACAATGCACAAGTACCACAGAACAGAAACATCACACAAGTACCACAAAACAGAAATAATGCACAAGCACCACAAAGCAGAAACAATGCACAAGTATCACAAAACAGAAACAATGCACAAGTACCACAGAACAGAAACAATGCTCAAGTTCCACAGAACAGAAACAATGCACAAGTACCACAAACCAGAAAAAATGCACAAGTACCACAAAGAAAAAACAATGCGCACGTACCACAGAACAGAAACAATGCACAAGTGCCCCAAAACAGAAAAATGCACGAGTACCCCAAAACAGAAACAATGCACATGTACCACAGAACATAAACAATGCACAAGTACCACAAAACAGAAACAATGCACGAGTACCACAAAACAGAAACAATGCACGAGTACCACAAAACAGAAACAATGCACAAGTACCGCAAAACAGAAACAATGCACAAGTACCACAGAACAGAAATATCACACAAGTACCACAGAACAGAAACAATGCACGAGTGCCACAAAACAAAAACAATGCACGAGTGCCACAAAACAGAAACAATGCACAAGTACCACAAACCAGAAACAATGCACAAGTATCACAAAACAGAAACAATGCACAAGTACCACAGAACAGAAACATCACACAAGTGCCACAAAACGGAAAAAAATGCACGAGTGCCACAAAACGGAAACAATGCACGAGTGCCACAAAACAGAAACAATGCACAAGTACCACAAAGCAGAAACAATGCACAAGTATCACAAAACAGAAACAATGCACAAGTACCACAGAACAGAAACATCACACAAGTACCACAAAACATTCGTTGTCTTTGTTGATTAACAATCTTTCTATATAAATCTGTATTTTGCATTAAAGGTAGAAGAGACCGGGGCTAGTTGTAACACGGCTAAGTTGTAACATACATACTATATACAAAACAACAAATGCACATTATTTCGCAATGTACAAGTATCACAAAACAGAAACAATGCACAAGTACCACAGAGCAGAAACATCACACAAGTACCACAAAACAGAAATAATGCACAAGCACCACAAACCAGAAACAATGCACAAGTACCACAAAGCAGAAACAATGCACAAGTATCACAAAACAGAAATAATGCACAAGTACCACAGAACAGAAACATCACACAAGTACCACAGAACAGACACAATGCACAAGTACCACAAACCAGAAACAATGCACAAGTATCACAAAACAGAGACAATGCACAAGTACCACAGAACAGAAACATCACACAAGTACCACAAAACAGAAATAATGCACAAGCACCACAAAGCAGAAACAATGCACAAGTATCACAAAACAGAAACAATGCACAAGTACCACAGAACAGAAACAATGCTCAAGTTCCACAGAACAGAAACAATGCACAAGTACCACAAACCAGAAACAATGCACAAGTACCACAAAGAAAAAACAATGCGCACGTACCACAGAACAGAAACAATGCACAAGTGCCCCAAAACAGAAAAATGCACGAGTACCACAAAACAGAAGCAATGCACATGTACCACAGAACATAAACAATGCACAAGTACCACAAAACAAAAACAATGCACGAGTACCACAAAACAGAAACAATGCACGAGTACCACAAAACAGAAACAATGCACGAGTACCACAAAACAGAAACAATCCACAAGTACCACAACAGAAACAGTGCACAAGTACCACATAACAGAAACATCACACAAGTACCACAGAACATAAACAATGCACAAGTACCACAAAACAGAAACAATGCGCAAGTACCACAGAACAGAAATATCACACAAGTACCACAGAACAGAAACAATGCACGAGTGCCACAAAACAGAAACAATGCACGAGTGCCACAAAACAGAAACAATGCACGAGTACCACAAAACAGAAACAATGCACGAGTACCACAAAACAGAAACAATTCACAAGTACCACAGAACAGAAACAATGCAATGCACAAGTACCACAAAACAGAAACAATGCACAAGTACCACAAACCAGAAACAATGCACAAGTATCACAAAACAGAAACAATGCACAAGTACCACAGAACAGAAACATCACACAAGTGCCACAAAACGGAAAAAATGCACGAGTGCCACAAAACGGAAACAATGCACGAGTGCCACAAAACAGAAACAATGCACAAGTACCACAAAGCAGAAACAATGCACAAGTATCACAAAACAGAAACAATGCACAAGTACCACAGAACAGAAACATCACACAAGTACCACAAAACATTCGTTGTCTTTGTTGATTAACAATCTTTCTATATAAATCTGTATTTTGCATTAAAGGTAGAAGAGACCGGGGCTAGTTGTAACACGGCTAAGTTGTAACATACATACTATATACAAAACAACAAATGCACATTATTTCGCAATGTACAAGTATCACAAAACAGAAACAATGCACAAGTACCACAGAACATAAACAATGCACAAGTACCACAAAACAGAAAAAATACACAAGTACCATAACACAGAAACAATGCACGATTGCCACAACTTAGAAACAATACACGAGTACCACAAAACAGAAACAATGCACAGTCGCGGAATAAAGAACCACACCGGGGACATAATAGATTTAGCAGAAGACATTGCAGTCAACCGAAGTGTATGACCTTTGTGTTGTGAGGGAAACGACATCATACAATTTCGTGGGGCGGCCGTCCAGACCGACTTGTGGAGGCAGTGCCGTGGTCAGTCAGCCCGCGCTTCTCTGGTCCATAATTGGTCCACAGTCCGTGCAGAACGTCAGCAGCGACCAGGCCACCAGCGTTGTTAGCAACCAGCCTCACAATGAGGAGACCGTCTCGACGCAGGTAGTTCTCGGTGAACTCTCGCGTCGCGCGATGTTCGCGTTTGTTGATTGTGTCCATTGATGACAGCTGGCAAGAACATAACATATCATGCAAACGACCATTGTGTGTGTGTGTGTGTGTGTGTGTGTGCGTGCGTGCGTGCGTGCGTGCGTGCGTGCGTGCGTGCGTGCGTGCGTGCGTGCGTTATGCATTATGCATTATGCATTTAGCGAAACATTTATGATACCAATATTAACGAGTTTAGTTTTTCAAGCGAAATTCAATAAAATTAAACATACTCAAATAATTACAATTCGGTATAGATAAATATAACAAGTTGCACTTATTAGCATTAAAACGATTTAATTAAGAAGAACATAAAAAAGGAGTTGCAAAAGTAACAAACCACACTGTGTTGACACAACATCCTCTCACTTTCTCTGCCACGTTGTATGACAAAATAATTTCATGGTATACACATTTCCGTATGCCCAGTAAGGATGGCATATTATACTTCTTAAGACGTGAGTGAGGAGGGTTGACAAAAATGAATATGGAAAACAGAAGAGGGTTGTAGAAGAGAAGAGGAAGATCGAAATTAAGATGGAAGGAGAATGAGAGACAACGACAGAAGATCGCATCGCGACAGATGGAGACGACTCGTCGAGACGGCAGAACAAACTAAATGATATGGCCCCCACCAATGGACTGAAGGAGAAAAAGAAGGAAATAACGTTTGTTTGGTGAATATGTACCTGCCGACGAACGTAGGCCGTCTGGGTGCTGAGAATGGTCTGCCGAGTGAGCCAGTGAATGATGTTGACGATAGACATTGACGCCATCGCGAGGAGCCAGAACCAAATGAAGATGAAGATCTTCTCGTTGAAGAGGTTGATGGGCAGCACGCACTGGACCGTGTATCGATGTACGTTCGTCTGCTGGCGTATCTGCAACGATCGTAACAATAATGTTATGATTAATGTCGTCAGTGTCGTCGTCGATATTGTTGTTGTTGTTGTTGTTGTTGTCGTCGTCGTTTGTTTATGTTGTTGTTGTAGTTGATGACGATAATATTAATAATAATAATAATAAAATAATAATGATATTACGATTAAGTTGATTATGATAATATGATAGATCGTAGATGATATGATAGATCGTGAAGACAAAGAGGAAGCTGTTGGGTGATGCTAATTGTAAAACGTCGGGAGAATAAGTCAACTACCTAATAGCCTTTTAATAAAATTAATGTTATTTATGAACACCTTATAATAAATACAACATTAATAATATATACGCACAAGTACGATAACATTAATGAATATTACATTATATTCCGTAATAAGATGATAATGGATTTTATCTTCTATGTTCAGACGTTTCAGATCGAAAACATATGAACATAAAAATGGCGAAACAAATATTGTTTCCAGCGTACGAAGCCATTGTCGCTAGCTTTCTCGATCCTACACTAGATGATGGTACTATTCGTGTTTCATTAGTATATTAAAACGAGGATGTAAATTTATTAAAAAGCACGCACGCAACGATCATTAGAAAATGAATTAGAATGATCATTAAAAAAAATCAGTAATTGCATTATCATTTTATAAAACTGTTTAAGGTTGAGTGGGAAAGGGTACATGAAATTAAACAATTTAAGAAGCTCTATCCAAACCTCGAAGTCACACAGTGTGACGCGCGGGAACCGTTCCGAAGACGACCAATCTTCCCCGCGCAGGAACTTTGCGAGAACGTGAATTCCGTAGAGCTGGTAGCTGCGCTGGAAGCCGAGGAACAAGTCTAGCAGCCACAGTTGGCCGATACCGTTGGCGAGGTAGAGGAGCTTCATGCACAGATAGCAACACGTTAAGTAGTTGCCGTACATCTTGCAGCATGCCAAGCACCAACTCCGCGAGAGGGCGCGCGCGAATCGCGAGCACCTGCCGCTCGTGTGAGCGGTGCCCGGAAGGTGGCGCCGCACCGATGACGTCAGATAGCTATCGATCTGCAGGACACGTCAAAGTTTTGTTACTTGTGCTATATGTGGAGACGGCTGTCTATTCCCTCGGCCAGCGGTGCTGTATATGGAAACATCTGATTATTCCCCGACTAATTGTGCTATATATGGAAAGACCGAACTAATCCCTCGAGTACCTGGCTTTGCTATCTATTCATGTATATTCAATTGCGCCCGAAAGTCAGAATAATATTGGCCTTATTTGCTAAAAATGTAGGCATCTGACAAAGAAACCAATGCTAGCATTTTGTTTCGACAAAAGTATGTACGGTTTGACACTTGATACTTACACTTACAGGTTAATGGGTTATTCTAGGCCATCGGCCTTTGTTGCTACCATATCCCAGGCTATTCCAGTGCTGATCTAGTCTTAAAACAACTGGCGCTAAAGGATTCACTGAGGCGAAAGTCAGGAAAGGTTTCATACTCCACAAGGTCCACAAATAAAATAATGTTGTAAATTTATTTGAAAAGCATGGTCATAAGAGTTCTTCGGTACAACAAAACCGTAAGGCAGTCAGCATGACACAATCAAAATGCGCCCATGCGGAAAGCGTGTGTACGCGAGAAGTACGAACATACCCGCTATACCAACCTGCATGACGACATAGCGGATGGACTTCTCTCGCGTCTCCGGAAATACGGCTTTTTGTGTAGCCCGCGCAGCCTCTATGATGGAGGGGAGATTGAGGCCGATTCGTCGGTTCAGGAAGCGCCAGAATAAACAGGGCAGGAAATAGAGCAGGGCCTGACTGACGAGTATCAGCGGCACCCATTGGTAGTACGAGATCATGTGACGTGTCTCGGTCACGTGGGGCATGGCGACGTTGAACGGCACGTAGTACGTGTTGCTGGTGAAATGAAACAATTATTGTTTGTCACGTTTTTAATTACTTGATTATGAACAACTAGTCTAGTTGCCGGGCGGTGCACAGAGGAAAAGGCAACAGCTTATGACTCCTAGTGCTATCCAGTCAAGTTCTGGTAGTGCAATGTTAATGGCAATGACATCTTCACGACACAACAATCATGTGTAACTGCCGGTTTCACGTAGCGTTCGTATTTTCGACGTTCGACGTAGATCACAGCGATCGTTGAAAACACGCATTCGCCCTTTCTTGGATCGAAATCACGCACAATCCGAGCAGTTTCCGGTTTTAATGAACAAGAACTAGGTCGTTTGTCAATAAATCCTCAATTTCACAACAAAAGCACAAATGTTCATTAAACCTTGTGAAACAGGAAAACTGTTAGGACAGTGCATCAATCAACAGGAAACTGCTCGTGACTTAGGTTCGAAATACCGCAAAATCCGTGCAGTTTCCTATTCACGCCGCGGGACATTTTGGGCAACTTATATAAAGGGCGAATGGCGTTGCGTCCAACGTCCACATATGTTTCTTCGCAATATCCCCACCCCCGGTGAATTTTTAAGTTGTTTTAATGTATGAACCATCCCAATGGGCGGGGGCACCATACATGCGATACTGACGGAGGTATGAGGAACAGACACGCACGCACGCACGCACGCACGCACGCACGCACGCACGCACGCACGCACGCACGCACGCACACACACACGCACGCACACACACACACAGACAGGATCACAAGCTACTTTATATCAAAGACTATTTTTATTGTATCTAATGTAGGGAGGCTATTTATAATTGTTACGCCACATGTTACCGTACGAAGTACGAAATCGATCGTAAACGGACATATCTTTGAAGTGGGAGAGCTAGAACCACGTGTTATCTTTGCGAACACCTCTTCTAGCACTACTATGATTTTCGAAGCTACGATATCACTTCCGCTTCTGTTAAAACTATATTAATTGAAACAAGCAATTTATATACAATTTATTTTACATGAAGCATACACTTTAACAAGATTGCCATCCAAAACAAAGGCCCAGATGGCAAGTGGACAAGGAAGCCATTGGCTTATCGAGAGTCCACCATTTTTCATCTATGTGTAACCCGCCCTCCTCAGATATGTGTAAACTATCAATATTTTCATACCTATTCAACGTAATAAAAAATTCAATCTGATCGTATCTATATCCTATGGTCTCTTGATACACTTGTATACAGTATTATAAATGAAGCATAACTATTGCTTTATACATAGGTATAATTAGCTGTTTTCCTTGTATGTTATATTTCTACTAATGAACAAAATAATTTGATTACCCTTTGAAGCTGCAATACCGCACTGCCCTAAAACGTTCACATCAGCACTTATTGTTACTCCTAAGTCCTTTTCTTTTACAGTAGTACCTAGAACAGTATCTCCCATTTTATATTTTACATCCAAGTTCCCGTGTCCTGTGTGTAGGCATTTACATTTCCCAAAATTTAATAACGTGCCATTTTTCAGACCATTTGACTAATTTGCCAAGATCGTTCTGTAAATGTTGTTTAACACCATCATTGTTAACCTTTCTAAACACATTTCAGTGCGTTGCCTGTTATATTTTCGTCCAAGTCATTGATATATATAATAAGAATAATAAAGGTCATAATATTTTTCCTTGTTTTACCCCTTATATACTACAACACAGTATTCTGTCAATCAGCCGTTGTTCTATCCAGTCGATTATGCCACCTCCAATACCATGTTTTTTATTTAAGTAGTAATCTTTGATATGGTACTTTTACAAAAGCTTTCTGAAAATCTATGTAGAAATAATTACTGGTGATCCCTCGTCTATCCACTTAGTTATTTCTTCCAAAATACATAACATATTTATTAAGCATGACCTCGCTTTTAGGAATCCATGTAGAGATGGATTTAGTAATTTATGCATAACAAGGAAGTCCACCACATGGTCTTAAATTAATATTTCAATTAATTTACAAATTACTGACGTTAAGCTCACTTTCTGTATTTCTCTGAATTATTCTCTTTTTAAATAATGTTATGATGTTTGCTTCTTTCCATTCAAAAGGAACCACTCCCTCTTTTAATGACAAGTTGAACACTCTTACAAGTGGTATAAAACATTTTCTACTGTACTCCAGGTGATTTGTTATCGTTTATTGCCTTCTTAGTTACCATTTATGGAGTTAAAATTAACTGCCCTAAATAATCCGATTTAGCCCCCTGAAATTTAGCAGCTGGAACTGAGCTAATGTCCTCTGTGGTAAACACTGAACTGAAGTAACCATTTAGGTCTTCTGCCATTAAAAAAACATTCTTATAATATATTTCCGGCAGTCTTCTAGTGGTTCACCTTGTCTCGTAAGTTTTGTTTACTCCTGACATATGCATAATAACTCTTGCTGTAATTTTTTTATGTTACATGCTAATTTTTGCTCATAGTTTCTCTCATAATTTCAGTCGTAGCTGTAGTAAGTGCCACTTTGTAATTTGTGTAATCTTCGTTCTTTCTGGCAGGCCTATAAACCCTCAATATAGTTTGCTTGTACACTATTTGTCTAATAACTTCTTTTGACAAATGTCTTTCTAGGCTGTATTCCTTGTTTGTTTTCTTCAAGGGAACAAATTGCTCAATGATATCTCAATTTCATATTTAGAATGTTCCAACATTCAATTGTTGTCTTTTTCCTCAGCATGTTATTCCAGTCTAGTTTTGCAACATATATTTTTATATCTATATATTTATCGTTGTGGAAGTTTCTTCTGTATGCTTTTTTTTTTACTTTCTGATTTTATTTTTATATCAAAATGCATTTGATTATGATCACTGTTACCAAATGGTTCATGTTTTTCTACACTGTCCACTAATTCGTTGTGTGAAGAAAAACAATATATCTAATACATTTTCTCCCCTGGTTGGTTCTAGCACGTGTTGAGTAAGGAAGCTATCCAGGATTAAAAATATAAAGAGTTGGTCCTCACCCTCTGAACACTTGAGATTTCCATTGTATGTGTCCGTGGTTAAAATCTTCCATTATGATACATTCCCCTTTACTCACTTCCTTTATAGCGTTTTGTATTTCTGTGTTATCCTCTTCGTTTATGTTTGGACTTCGGTAAACTAATCCAATAGTTAATGTTGAATTTCCTGTAACTATATTGCACCAGAAGGCTTCATAGCAATCTGCTTCCCTTTCTAATTTTATTTCGTAAGCCTGAATAGAATCTTTCGTATATAAAGTAATTCCCCCTCCCCTTCTTCCTATTCGATATCTCCTAAACATATGTGTGACGTATCCTGTTAGTCTTAATTCAGTATCTGGTATGTCTTTGTTGGCCCATTATTCGGTTATACCATTTATGTGAGGGTCAATATCTTCTACCACAATGTTTAATTATTTTTTTCTTATTTACTATGTTCCTTTCATATAAGCACACACATTTATAGCCAGCTTCAGAAATGTTTTCCGGACATTTTGTTACTGGTTTGTGTGTACTAGTGGCCTCTAACCCCAAATATAATCATAACACTAGGAGTACAACTGATATATACTCATTCAGAACTAAACATGAATTTGCCAAAAGGTGTCTCAGATATAAGGTGCCACATGTTATCAATAATACCATAAAAGTAGTTACAGAGAAGATAGCAACTATATTCTAACATATACACTCGAATATTCATGCACTCTCTCTCCCTTCTGCGCACACGCACTGTCATAATCTTTTGTATAAATAAGTTAGTTAATCATATTTCATGAATGGCTTCTATCAGAGCGACTGTAAAGTCTTTATAAGAGTCACTGAACCCTTATTAAGTTATACTGTGTTTGTATGTTTCCATATGAACATATTAATGCATATTTTATTTATATCACAATTTTTTTATATGTATTGTAAACAGGGTAAAAATAAACTTTCTTGTTGTTGTTCTTGTCCCGATTTAAGGCACCTCTAAATAAGAACCCCGCGCTTTAAAAACAATTTAAACAATGTTTGCTACCAAAAATATTTTTTATGCAATTTCGATATCCCTGACCCTTATTTCCCATTACTGGTAAAATCCCTGACAGAATTACCTGCTCAACCCGTGTCTGCTTCAGCATTCTGACTAACTGCCAGTATTTCTTAACTATGGCAGTTGTACCCTCCCTCTCGGCGTTACTAGTCCTTACGTGTACTAAAATAGATCCTCCCTTGCCCGAACCCAATGATTTTTCCGCCTTCTCTGTTATAGCCTCTATTTTTGCCCCTGGAAATCAAACCACATCGTCCCCATTGCTTAGCGATCTGTCAGTATTCCTGACTCTCGAGTCCCCCACAAGCACCCTCGCTCTCCTCATCACCCCTCTATCACTACCTCAGAGTAGCTCTTGCGTCGGATCCCATCCGTCGCATTCTGTTCTGTAGTCGTGTCACCTGGCAGCATGTTGTCCATCTTCCTCCCGCCCATCAACATGTCACCTTTCCGTCCTGTCTCCTGGCTATATTGCGCTTCTGTCCCCTTAACGCATTCATTCCTTTCGCTTTCCCTCACCCCATCGCCTTCCCTCCCGCCTTCCTCGCTCTCGTCGCTTTCCCTGCCGTCTCCGTCGCTCCCGTCTCCTTCCCTCCCGTCGCATTCGCTCCCGTCTCCTTCGTGCTCGTCTCTGTCATTCCCGTCACAATCCCTCCCGTTTCCATCCATTGTCCCACGACCGGAGTCAATTGCACAACCCACCTCTTCCCTTCCCACCAATGCCACAACGAGCTGTCTAAGCTGTTCCTCTCCACCTCTAGTTCTTTCATCTTCGCACATCCCCTACAGTAAAAACTAAAACTATCCGCGTGAACCTCAGCCCAGGACATCTCACATCAGGACTTGACGAAGTCCACCCAGTCGCTACAAATCCCGCATACTAAATGCCTGGTGGCCTATACCTGCCTTTTGCTCGGCGCCATCTCAGAATTTAGATTTAGTTAAGATTGTTACGTGTGACTGTTTTTTTGTGTTCAAAAGAATATTTTAGGCTGGATTATTTAGGTTTTAATTTAATTTTACAATAATATACATGCTAACCATGTTCTATCCACTAAGCTCGCATGAACCCAAAAAAAGCCTGCCACCTAGGGAATACGCAGAACACTGTGTAAACAAAACAATAAGACTTACTGTTTACCAACTTACGCTAAACCGCTGTTGTTAGTTCCTTGTTGCCGAAAACGTCTATATAACTATATCAGAAATTATCTGACGTATGCAACTTATATATATTTATCACTTTATCTCATATATATTCAACGATGTAAGCGATAGTTTGATGCACCAATTTAATTCACGAACTGTAAACCAACGGTTTTAATTATCACTCGATGAATTTTAGTAATAGCTACGTCAAAGTATTGCCACTGACTAAATGTTATCAAAAACGGTTTCTGAATATATGACTATAACAAGTTTATTTATAATATATGTGTAGTAGTAATACTTATTGTAATCAGCAGTCTACTCTTTCTGACAATTCACTATGCTACCTTAATTCTCGAACTGTAAACAAACCCTTATTTTCGCCCGCGGACTTCCCTGCCGGAGTCCGAGACTAACTTACGCTAAAATACTGCCTCTGACTAAATGCTAACAAAAACTGTTTCCTAATATATCTCTATTATAAGTATATGTATAATATATATGTAACAGTAATATTATTTCTAATCAATATTCCACACTTTTTCTGACAATTCACTGCACCAAATTCGAACCACTGCTGCATAAAAATTCTCCCGCCAAAATGTGTCAAACTAGACGACTGTAGACCGCCTTGTTGAGGTGAATTTAATATTTTACTATGTATATTGTAAAAACAGGTAATAGTTCCACAACAATGGGAACTATATAGTAATGTAGAAAATTAGAAATGCAACTACTAATGTTAAGCGAAAATAACAATAATGAGGAATTTTTAGTGTCAGTGGAGTGAAAATGTTGTGTGCGCATATATATATATATATATATATATATATATATATGTATATATATATGTATATATATATGTATATATATATATATATATATATATATGTATGTATATATATATATATATATATATATATATATATATATATATATATATATATATATATATATATATATATGTATATATATATATATATATATATATCTATATATATGTATACATATATGTATACATATAAATATACATATACATATATATATATATATATATATATATATATATATATATATATATATATATATATATATGTATATATATATATATATATATATATATATATATCTATATATATGTATACATATATGTATACATATAAATATACATATACATATATATATATATATATATATATATATATATATATATATATATATATATATATATATATATATATATATATATATATATATATATATATATATATGTATATATGTATATATATATATATATATATATATATATATATATATATATATATATATACAATTCGAACCAAACAGCTAACACACATTTTAAGACAAATATATGTAAACAATAATAATAAATATCTTCAAATATAGGATTTCTCAAATAAATTTTATACAGCTTGGTAAACCAGCGGTTCTAGTACAATTTAAATTGCAGTTTTTATAAAACTGTGGTTTTGTTAATTGTTTTAGATCAAGCTAATTAATACAGTATCTTACGCACAAAATGAGAACTGAAATCGTGTGCGTGTATGCGTGCGTTCGTGCGTGATATACTGTTTTATTTTCAACTGCATCATTATAAAGTTGTTTAAACCCATTGCAATTCTACAATTTATAAACTCCCCGTACGAGTATCGTTTTTGTGGAACCATTGATTCTAAGACAAACACGATAATAATTTACTATCCTTAATGCTCCATTCTGGTTTACTAGATTAAGGAATTTCGAAATTCAGAACGACATTGTAAAGCAAGATGTTTATCTGATATCTGTATGTGGCATGTTCATTTAAGCCACTTCATTCTCATCGCTATTGTTTTTGTCTATGTTCTCTGTCAGCAGAGTCGTCGACACAAACGACTGTGAACACTTGAAGTCTGGCTAACTTTTTATTTATTTCCTTGCCTGAAACGGTTTTGATTAAACGTCCAGATTCCGTTATTATTATACTTGAACACGAGGCTGTGACATTTACTCAGAACAATGGTCTGGTAATTTTAGCACAGCAAGCTCTTGTTAGCCGGCATTTCAATTTTATATAGAAACCTTGTCGTATTCTCTGTTCAGCCTATTGCACAGTCAGTCACTACCATATTTGCCAGATTAATGTTTACACAGTATTTTTGGATGTTGTTCAACTATCTGGTCAAGGACTGTTGTAAGTTGTTTACTAACCTTGTTATGAGTGTTGGTTTACGTCTTGCTTCATGTCCGTTGATTTATTTGCGTACTCATCAATAATATCAAGTGGTTTTGTGGCCATGATGCAGAGACATGTTAAATATTCTGGTATTTGGCTATTCTAACGCCAACAAAATGATGATACATCATTGCATGTTGTATCGTGGGCGACCATTTCGTCGTCTGCCTTGTTTGGATTGGAACTATTGAGTGTCGTCGTAGACATTTGAGTGCACGTGTTAGCGCATCAGGTTCACAAGGGCAACGTTAAATTCAATAGTCACGATTCTGCATAGTGGGACAACGCGCGTCATGTTCAAAATATTTCTATTTTGCAATAGTGAAAGATGTATCTGAAATTTTGCACACTGTTGTTTCTCATGAACATTTTGAGCGTACCATGGTTGCATATCTTCTCAAAATAATACATTTTGTTACCAAAGACAAACAAGTAATTAATTTACGGTAACGGATCATCAAGCAGTAAAGCGAGATGCAGGACTTGGTGTGATGTCACGTCCTTTTTGTGTTTTGTTAATCATATAATATATGCCGATGATATTTTCGTTATTAGACGACCATCAGCGTCTGTGCAACATGTATCAGATCCACGAACACATAACATCCGTGGTTATGCATTTTCTTCGGAAAGAACGAAAAGGTCATATACTTGAAAATACAATAAAGTGCAAAAGCAGTTTCACTCATATTAAGACATATATGAAAATATTTGCCTTCTTGGTGTACAAAAATTGCAACTTTGAAAAAGTAAAGTGTAATAAATGTTCTACTATTATGAAATGTAACCAATATGTTTAATATCTTGATATAGCACAACCACTAATAATAATAATAGTGTGAACACTTTATAAAAAACCCTACAAAGATGCATTAAACACTGCGATTGGTCTTATGATACATATTATGTCATTGTTAAGGTTACGAACACTTTTGTACAAACATTTCCACCGATAGATAAAGACTAGACCGCGCATTAATGTAAACGATAAATATGTGAATATTTAACAAGATTTAACAAGATTTGCCATCCAAGCCAAAGGCCCAGATGGCAAGTGGACAAGGAAGCCATTGGCTTATCGAGAGTCCAACAATGTTCACCTACTTATAACCCGCCCTCCTGATATATGTGTCAACCTTGTTTTTAAACATATTCACGCTGCTAGCAGTTACACAATCTGTAGACAGTTTGTTCCGTTCATTTATTGTCCTCTGTGAGAACGAGTGCTTCCTGATGTCCAATCTACATTGATCCTTTACTAATTTTACCTCATGTCCTCTAGTTCTGCTATCCTTCTTGAGTGAGAAAAACATATTTCTATCAATATTTTCATACCCATTCAATATCTTAAAAACTTCAATCTGATCTCCTCTTAACCTCCTTGTCTCTAGAGTTGTTAAACCACATTCTTTCAGGCGTTCTTCATAACTAAGGTCTCTAAGTTCTGGAATCATTTTAGTTGCTCTCCTTTGTATGCGTTCAAGCGTATCTATATCCTTCTTACGATATGGTCTCCATGCTTGTATACAGTATTCTAAATGAGGTCTAACTATTGCTTTATATAGAGGTATAATTAACTTTTTTCCCTTGTATGTTATGTTTCTTCTAATCAATCCAAGAATTTGATTACCCTTTGAAGCTGCAATACCACACTGCTCTGAAACTTTCATATCAGCGCTTATTGTAACTCCTAAGTCCTTTTCTTTTACAGTAGTACCAAGAACAGTAGCTCCCATTTTATAGTTTACATTCAAGTTCCCATGTCCTGTATGTAGGCATTTACATTTCCCAAAATTGAACAGCATCTGCCATTTCTCAGACCATAAATATGTTTAACTTCGTTTATATTCATCGCGAATTGGTGAATAGTTGTATCTCGATAAGCCAACGACTCCAACGTCGACATATCATCTGTTTGACTGGATGATCTGGTGACATTCTGGTTAAATCTCGTTAAATCTTCTCTTTAAATAAAGACGACAACTAGCGTGGTCACGTGTCAAGGTTCTGGTGTTTGACATCATGTACCGTTGTTCAAATGAAATGATTGATCTTATAAATGATGACTGAATAAAGCGAATATTAAACCCAGTTCAGGTGGACTTAACTACAGCTAACATAGATGTTAAATTCATAAACTGAAAACATGTTATGTCTCAGAGAAGATTTGGAACAATACTCGTTAAATATGAGTAATTGATGCTAACTGAAATGTCAACATATAAAGGCCGGAAGTGGAATAACATAGTTATATTTGGTCATCAGCGCTGAGAGCGGAAATAAGAACGCAATAATGACGAGTTGGCATTAAACATCTAATTAGACAGTTAGCGAAGAGTTAAGGTATGACTGAAATTACAAGTGTGGAGAACAGTTTATTTAGCTATCACGTTGCTGTTTTCGTATACGAAAAATGGATGGACTCTCGATAAGCCAATGGCGTCCTAGTCCACTTGCCATCTGAAGCTTGTAGCTTTGGATGGCAGCCTTGTTAAATATTGTTAAACATAGGTGAGCAAAAAATCATCCCTCATGCATGGACATCAAGAGAATCCCATAAATGGCCGTCATTTCCAAGGAGGTTGCAATTGTAAAGAGATTCTATAACGATTTGACAATGCCAATGCCAAAGTTATATGCTATTTCCTAACTTTGTATGTTTCTCATTATAACTATTGCTTACTTAAGGCCAAAAACGCCGTACTTACCTCACCCAGCACACGGTGTTGGCGTAGCTGAGATGGGCCGACGTGAACTGTGCCGGGACCCAGCAGTTGATCGGGTCACCGACATATTGCTTGATGCTGATGAGGATGGCGAAGATAACGAGAACGCCAGGCGTGTATTGTCGATTGAGTCGATCGACGAAATCATCGTCGGTGCGGATTTTGAAGTCTTGCAACTGGAAGACGGCTTTAATGAGTTTGTCCATCTTCTCTTTTCCAGCTGTTCGTTAGCCTTCGTCGATTCGATTCTTCAGATAGACGCGACAACGGCGTCGCTTTCTAGTATATAATAATTGTTGTCATACTGTTCGATGTAGCATTATGAAATCGCTGCTGTTTTCGGTTTCTGGAACGACACTAAAATTTGTTTTCATAATCCTGTTTTGTGTACGTCAGTGCATGTTCCCTCGTATGTATATAGATATTATATATTCTATAAAGTTACACCACCGACTACAACAACTACCATTTCACAGTTGTCATCTTGGTAGAAACACACTCAGCTCAAGATCCGATTTCGAACTTCTTTGAATTGTTGTATTACTATTCATCAAATAGCACTAGAACTATCCGGTGTCCTTGATTATATACACACCTTTTCAAAAGCATATAACGAACGTACTTCAATGGTCTCTGTAGTTTCTCCGATGGTACGATTCTATTCAAACTGGACAATCACGTTTCGTCGTCCCATAAGATATACCTGTAAGTTTCACCGTAGCAAACAGACGTCGTCTGTAGTTGTCAACACTAACACTGCAGAAGATGGCAAAGATGACACACACGGACGCAACTACATCTTGCGAGTTGTCCAGGTTGGCGATGCGTATCTATGAGCGCGGACGCTGGCTAACGTAATTGTTCGCTGGCGTTGCGTTAGGCGTCGGTCAAGGCGTTCTGTAACATCGGATGCCTTCAGCGTCCTATAATACCTCTACGGACGTATGACGTAACTTCTCTTGCGAGAAGGCCATGTGTCGCGACGCATTTGACATCTCATATGCTAATCAACTTATTGAATTAAAATAGCATACTTCCGTCTTAGCGAAATACGAAGACCACACATTCCAGTCTTGTCTTCTGAGCGAAATGCACGAACCTTCAGGTAGTGTCGATCTACAACTCGGCAAGATATCGTAGTGCGTTACAATGTCGAAAGTGTCGTTTGCGCATCTGTCTTTATATGTATATCGGCGTTGTTTTTCCCGAAGAAGATCAATTTAAGAATGACTAAAGGGCGTGCAAATGCCGATGAGCAATCGTCAGAATATCGCTTCCGTGATTGCCTCAGTTTCGTTGGGTATAGTATACCAGATATTAACCCTTGCGCCACCACCTCTACCATGGCGCAATGCCAAACCGAAAACCTGAAAATATTGACCTTTTTGGGCTCAGCGTCCACTTGTCTTTGCTTTTTTGTCAATATTGCATCGATGCCACTCAAACGAAAAAAAAATTCAGAATCTTAAAGCGGATGCAGTCGTCATTTACTGTTCGCGGTCTTACATTGTCTGCGATATGTAAGGATGCCACGGATATAATTATCTCAACGAATGCAGACATTTAACAGGACTAAGAGTTGCGTAGATAATAAACATCCGCATACATCTCTGTAAAAGGTTCCACTAGCCTAGACTATGTCAGTCTTTCCAGCAATTTTTTGTGATATTATTGTATATTATATGAAGCACAATGTATACACATTTGTGTCTTGGATGGTTCCTGTGAGAGGGGCCAGTTGTGAGCCTTAATGAGAGTCTCCCTGACCCTTATTGCTACTTTCTGTTGTTATTTTACCTCATAATAACTCTGTGTCAGTTTGTTTATCGTTAACTCCTTTCTCTCCTCCTTCCTCCTTCCTAGCATAGTATTTGTTTTTATATTATTATTATTGTTATTATATATATATATATATATATATATATATATATATATATACATATATATATACATATATATATATATATATATATATATATATATATATATATATATATATATATATATATATATATATATTATTTATATCATATATTATTTATATCATATATTATTTATATCATATATTATTTATATCATACATTTCTCTCCTGTATTATGATCTACCTATATCAAATACCTCTTTCCGCCAGTCGTTCTGTCTAACTCCGTCTCAAATACTGACATGATAAACAGGATGGGACACAGAAGGTTAAGCGGAGGCGCTAACCCAGCGCGTCTCCCGGGGCTGGGATCGGGACCCGAGCGGCCGCCGGTTGCGGAGGGAACCATGTGTCGGGACGATCGACGCGGGACCGGGGAGGAGCGGAGACGCTGCCGCGGGCGAACGTGATTTGTAGGCTGGAGAGGAACGAGCAGTCTCTGAAGGACTGCCGGCCAGCGGGCGTGCGAGAGCCGTTGCTGCGCGGGCAGGTCATCGCTTTGACGTGGTCAGTGAGTGCGTCAGTCACTCGGCCGGATTGACTGGAATCAATGAGACCCGGCGCTGATGTCACTCATTAAGTCGCCTCTGCGGCAGTGTGAGGGTGTGGACAGTCATAGACATACGCACTTTGTGTCACACTCATTTTGTTTGTGCATGCGCGTGCGCGTGCGTGTCCGTGTGTGCGTGCGTGTTTGCGTTCGTGCGCACCAGGTGTATGTGTTTGTGTGCGTGTGCGTGTGCGTCTGAGCGAGCGTGTGCGTGTGTGTGTGAGCGTGCGTGTGTGTGGTTGAATGGTTGACTCACCGTTATATGTTATAACAACCTCGTTCTCTCGATTACTTCCAAAATCATGTATGCACGCATGCACGCATGCACGCACGCACGCACGCACGCACGCACGCACGCACGCAGGCACACGCACCCACTCACTCATTCCCTCTCGCGTGGTCACAATGAGTTATGTACTCAAACAATAAACAAATGTGTTCTCAATATGTTCTATAATATTTTTATTGTTACAAATTTAATACGGTACAACTTCGGAGATATTCCCGTATTGTAGAATATAAAGTAAAGTTTTACTTCTCAAGAAACGCTAGCTCTTGCAAAAACCAACAACTCAGACGTTTCATAAATGTATGCTTTTCGTGAACGAAAGAAACACATTTAGTGAGACACCAACATGTTTTGACGGTATGCGAACCGAAAAAACCGCGAATATATGATAACACATGTTTCGAAAACAGCAGCTTAATGAGAAAAAACAGTCTCAAGCGCAGCCTTATCTTTCTATAATCCAGTTTGAATATGTGCGTATGCATGTGCGTGCGTGTATGTATGTATGTATGCATGTACGCATGCGTGTGTGTATGTATGTATGTATGTATGTATGTATGTATGTATGTATGTATGCATGCATGCATGTATGTATGTATGTAAGTATGTATGTATGTATGTATGTATGTATGCATATATGCATTTGCATGTAAGTATGTATGTATGTGTGTGTATGTATGTATGTATATATGCATATATGCATTTGCATGTATACATGTATGTATGTATGTATGTATGTATGTATGTATGTATATATGTGTGTGTATGTTTGTATGTATGTATATATGTATGTATGTATGTATGTATGTATGTATGTATGTATGTATGTATGTATGTATGTATGTATATATGTATGTATGTATGTATGTATGTATATATTTGTGTGTATGCTTGTATGTATGCATGCATGTATGTTTGTAGATTATGCTACCAGCAAATGCGCTACATAATTATTTTCCTGTTTCAGGTGTACAAAACACAGGACTTGTGGCGTCATTTTTGTGCACAAGAAGTAGGACTGTGGCCTGAGTTCAAAAAAATCAGACAGCCGAATGCGCCGGTATCACACATGACCGGGATTTCTTTGTCGTTTGATATGTAGCCGTAATTGTACAATACTTGTTTTAATGTCATTGATATATAACACTGGATATGTTTAGCATATTTGCTGTACGTGTTCTCACGTGCGCTGAAGCACGGCATGACTTCATTTCTCGAAGCAGCGTAATCTATGTACGGCCACACGGGCTACATTTAGTGGGCGGAAATAGTTTGGACGGATACATGACAGAGATATGACCTATTATTCCCACTTCAAACAACCACACGTACAACATACCGCCTGGGACATCAGCTCATCCATCAATACAACTACAACCACAAAATATGTCATCATTAAAACCAATCCGCTTTATGGCCAGCGAAACATCTCTTTGTGCACGAACAGTGCCCATTTTCAATACGCTAGACTTTAATCATCTACCGATTTCAAATGACTACCTTAAAACTTATGTATTTTATTAATGCGTTGGCATTCCTTGATGCATTTATCGTGATCCCTTAGGCATTCGTTAGGCACCAGGGCTGGATATTTCATCGCACACGTCTTCTCTATACATCCGATGAGCCGCAAGCGACACATCTTGAAGCAGTAGAACAGGCGAGGAATGGCGTCGACCGGCGGGCAAGACAGGCACAGGAGGAGGATGGCGAATGTCAGCACCTGTAGGGTAAGAAACAATGGTGTGGTGGTGGGAGAGGCAGTGAGCCATGTAGAGATGTGCATGTGTGTGCACGTGTGTACATGTGAGCATGAACGTAAGTGGAAGTAGAATATCAGTATATCTAACATACCAAAGTTGCTCAATTTGCAAATAAAATGTAACTCTATTTCAAACAATAACGTTATTCTCTCTTTCTTTCGCTCTCTCTCTCTCTCTCTCTCTCTCTCTCTCTCTCTCCCTTCCCCTCTCTCTCTCTCTCTCTCTCTCTCTCTCTCCCTCCCTCTCTCTCTCTCTCTCTCTCTCTCTCCCTCTCTCCCTCCCTCCCTCCCTCTCTCTCTCTCTCTCTCCCTCCCTCCCTCGCTCTCTCTCTCTCTCTCTCTCTCTCTCTCTCTCTCTCTCTCTCTCTCTCCCTCTCTCTCTCTCTCTCTCTCTCTCTCTCTCTCTCTCTCTCTCTCTCTCTCCCTCTCTCTCTCTCTCTCTCTCTCCCTCCCTCTCTCTCTCTCTCTCTCTCTCTCTCTCTCTCTCTCTCTCTCTCTCTCCCTCCCTCCCTCCCTCTCTCCATCCCTCCCTCCCTATTTGTCTCTCTCTCCCTCTCCGTCTCTCCTTCTCTCCCTCTCCCCCTATCTGCCTCCCTTCCATATCTCTGTCCATGTCATGAAGTACCTTTTACTTTATGCACCGTTGATTTTCTATAGACTGAAGAAGGAAAGGCATAGCGGGAAGAGAAAGTGACGAGTATAAGAAAGAGGGGAGCGGGGTGCATAACTGATATATGGGTGTGCGAGGGAGATAGCAAGTAAAACACTGAACTGGAAGGGAGAAGGCTAGCGACTGAAACGAGAACGATACTTACAATTTTAGCCATGGTTATGAAGTTTTGAGCCGTTCGGGTAGCGTCGAGGTTTGTATCTTTAGATACACGAGAACATCGCCAACTCAAACAAGGTCGTTCAGCAGCCGGTCTGTCAACACAGACGGTGCGCGATATGAAGTGACAAAGCAACTGATTAGCACAATGCTTACATAGCACAGGACGAGTAGGAAGTCGTTGATATTATGCCATGTAAACAATGTAAGTAAATAATCGTTTCATGGACATCACTGATGGCTTTATTGAAGCAAGTAATTGTTGGCACACATTAGTCCACTTTCAAATATACCGTGCTGGGGAACACTTAGTGTAAGCACTGCTCGTCGCTTCACGTAGCAACGTCAACGTTCGTCTGGCATGACAAGCAATTGTTGCATCAAATTTCTTTCTTTCTTACATTCGATACTTCGTCGGCGTAGTCCAGATTCTCATTCTCACAGACACTGACATCCTCTAATATAATAATTGTTAGTATAAATTGCATATGTGTAAGCATGAGTGTGCATGTGTGCGCGTGTGCGTGTGCGTGTGCGTGTGTGTTTATATACCAATGAAGTTTGTGCTTAGTGAATGGACAACCATGGTAACAAATATTAAAACTAAATTACAGTATTAGCAATAATGTATAGCACAAAAAATGGCTTATTAACTTTCGCGAGTAGTTCCCCCACGATTTCACGTATGGCCACACCTCAAAATCAGCGTGTCAGAATACTGATACAAACACACACATTTCAACTACGGTAAACTAATATTGTCTAACTAATCAACGTGTTTGGTTATTAATGAAACAGTTTTAGTTTATTTTCATAAATGCAACTAGTGGTATTTCGTATTTAAATGTTATGACATATTGCACTGAAATGTATGGTGGTCACCTTCGATATGCGTTCTGCCTGTGCGTAATGTTAGATAAGGCATATATACATCGATGATATGGACACTAAGCACGAAAGAACTAGTGAAGGTAAACACAATTATAATGAAGCCAACACAACCACCACCACCATCACCACCACCACCACCACCACCACCACCACCACCGCCACCACCACCAACAACAACAACAACAACACCAACATCACCACCACCACCACCAACAACAATAACAACAACATCATCATCATCATCATCAACAACATCTCTATCATCATCATTGCTAATATTATATACCCTTAGCCAGATACCGTTATCATTGTCAACATGCCCTCAGCCAGATACAATTATCACTGTCGACAGGCCCTTAGCTGGATACCGTTATCATTGTCGACAGGCCCTTAGCCAAATACAATTATCACTGTCGACAGGCCCTTAGCTGGATAACGTTATCCTTGTCGACAGGCCCTTAGCCGGATACCGATATCATTGTCGACAGGCCCTTAGCCAGATACAGTTATCATTGTCAATAGGCCCTTAGCCGGATACCGTTATCATTGTCGACAGGCCCTTAGCCAGATACCGTTATCCTTGTCGACAGGCCCTTAGCCGGATACCGATATCATTGTCGACAGGCCCTTAGCCAGATACAGTTATCATTGTCAATAGGCCCTTAGCCGGATACCGTTATCATTGTCGACAGGCCCTTAGCCAGATACCGTTATCCTTGTCGACAGGCCCTTAGCCGGATACCGATATCATTGTCGACAGGCCCTTAGCCAGATACAGTTATCATTGTCAATAGGCCCTTAGCCGGATACCGTTATCATTGTCGACAGGCCCATAGCCAGATACCGTTATTATTGTCGACACGCCCTTAGCCAGATACAATTATCATTGTCGACAGGCCCTTAGCCGGATACCGTTATCATTGTCGACAGGCCCTTAGCCAGATACAATTATCATTGTCGACAGGCCCTTAGCCGGATACCGTTATCCCGTAACGGGATTTTTGTGGGACGACGACTGGTGTTTAATGTTTGAACTATATGGTAAAAAAGATGTTTGTATTGTCATTAAACGTGCCTTTTCTTATGAAACATTATCTTTTCGCGAGTCTACCCAGTGGCGCAATACACGTGGTGGCTTCTGGGTCTACTCCATATAATCACCCATTGAAATTTGCCACGTAGGACAATACTAGCCCCTCACACACAAAGGTTGGTGCGGACGAGTAGCAAGTAATGGAAATAATACACTACATTACTCAAAATCTGTGACAATTATTAATTGTTATATTTAAGAGATAGATGTGTACTATAGCAACGTATATTTATTAAGGGGTAATTCAATATTTTTGATAAGTCATCAGACCCGGAATGTGAACTGCCAATCACACATTCCATACACATGGGACAAACTGGTGTATATCCTGAAAATAGGGTATATAAATGAATAGGGGTATATACGATTGAGTAGAGGAGATGGATCAAACCAGCTTTATGAATGTCAGGACTCATTGGACTGTTACAATCTTGCGATTGGCTATTGGTACGTGATTCTGCCATAATGTTTAGCAGTGTTTGTTCTTCCCAGATGTCCAGTGCATGTACAGTCCCACACAAATGGGATCAGTGAAACCATGAGATTTGCAGCAGACCATCTGGGGTATATTGTAAAAATGGGTATAATAATTATTAATACTATTTTTATTATTATCATTATTATCATTATCATTATTATTATTATTATTATTATAAAAAGTGCATTTAATCTTACCTGCAGACGAGCGGACGGAAATTTCACAAGCGACGGCCAAGCAGAAGGCCAGCTGACTGAAGAGTGCCTGGTTCGCGGGCAGACCGACAAACGTATGGAACGTCACTCTCAGTCACGAGTGTCCATCGACGCTGGATGATGTGAAGGTTTCGTGACGCGGCGCGGCGCGGAGCCAGCATTATCCGGTTGACACGTGTATATCTAATTAACAAAGCAGTCAACATGCTGTCTGAAATTGGCAGCAACACAAATGTGTAAATATTTGAATATCTTATATGTCGGACACATAGTTGGTAATATCACAGTATTGCGTATTGAAATACTCAGAGTATTGCATATTGCAATTGCAATACTCAATTTTGGGTATCTATTTGCATTAATACTCAATAAACCGTCTTAATTCAAAGCAGTTTCTTAAATTATTAACAACTCACTTGAATTACTAATGGCAGGCTTATTAATCGGAATGAATCAGAAACTGCAAGGAGATGATCATAATTCAATTAAATGTTACATATGAAAGAGAATACTTGTGATACAGACAGCATTACCAAAATGTGGGGTTGAGAATTTGAGATTGATAATTCATTTTATGAAATTGATGTAGATAAAGAATTTTCTGCATAAAGGTGTTTGTTTATTATTAGTTTTGAATATTGCAAATTATACTACACAACGTAACGGAAAAGAATTGCAGCAGCATTTTCAATATTTGTACAAGTATTTTAATTTTTTAAGACGACAGTTGTTTCCTGATAGGTCCGGTTAAGCCAGCCTGTGGGAACGTAGCAACCAGTCCCGTATCCGGTCAACGCTATGTCTCTCTAAATGTGTGTGTGTGTGTGTGTGTGTGTGTGTGTGTGTGCGCGCGCGCGCGTGCGTGCGTTCGTGTGTGTGTGTGTGTATGTATTAGTGCCCTGCGCGGGCCTAGAATTTGATCCCAAGCTCGGCCCGCAATTAGCAGTTAGAGTCCAGGCCCGGCCCAGGCCCGCAATAATTGTTCAAGCCCGGCCCGGCCCGGCCCAGGCCCGCAAACTAGAATTTAGGCCCAAGCCCGGCCCAGGCCCGACCCAGACCGTGAATGTTTGGCCCAGGCCCAGCCCGGCCCGCAAGTTTCAGGCCCAGGCCCGGCCCATACCCGCGGGCCAAAGATGGGTAAGCCCGCGGCCCGCAAGCCCGCGGCCCGCTAAGTTTAGAGAAGATAAATCTATAATCTTATAACAAAGACGAGCTTACGAATATCCTGAAGAAAAATAAAGAAAAACTTCTTAGTGTCGTTACTATTAAATATGGTACCATTTAGTATATTTGGCTTTAATGTATTGGCTTATGGTTAGGGTAGGATATTTGTTTATCTAACCCTGACTTAACCCATATGCAAGCCATAACCCAAATTTATATTGTTAATTGAAGTAGCTCAACTAAGTTAACATAATTCAATATGATATTTCAATTAAATGTCACCCACTGGCACTGACACCCAGTGGCATTTTCAGCAGGCCTGCAGTCACTAGCCTGAGACAGACAGGTTAAGACATGTGTGAATTAGTACAAGTGTGAAACAATTAGGACTGGGGAGAAATACCAATTACCAACTGGGTTGGGTACTGCGTAATGGGCTAGTGGCCTAGTGGGCACTTGGCAGTGGGCAGGTCATTCAGGTGGGCAATGTTTGGAGGGAAGACCTAGACAATAGAATGTCCACTGGTAGGGTCAAAGGGTGATAAGTTTATGGTTAATCATGGCTTGATTGCCTCTGCAAATATTTCTAAAGTAAACATTTGGGGCTGGATACTTCCAGCTAAGTGAACTTATGGGGCCATTATATTCCATGCAAGGTCTTAATTTGCAACTATATAATACTAAAGAAATAATTTTAAACATTCATTAACCGGAATTCCAATTATAATCAGTTTTTATTACAAAAATAAAGTTATAATCGGTGTTTTGTATGAATATTTCTATTATGTCCAGGCACGGCCCAGGCCCGGCCCGGCCAGGCCCGGCCCGGCCAGGCCCGGCCCGCTCACACTAGGCCCAGGCCCGGCCCAAGCCCGTTGTGTTTAAATTTTTTTCAGCCCAGGCCCGGCCCGGGCCCGCAGTATGTAGGCCCAGCCCCGGCCCGGCCCGCGAAATTATATAGAGGCCCGGCCCGGCCCAGCCCGCGGGCTGCGGGCCGGGCCAGGCTTAGACCCAAAGCCCGGCCCGCGCAGGGCACTAGTATGTATGTGTGTGTGTGTGTATGTGTGTGTGTGTGTGTGTGTGTGTGTGCTTGCGTGCGTGTGTGGGTGGGTGTTTGCGCGTGCTTGCGTGCGTGCATGCGTGAGTGAGAGAGTTTGTATAAAAGAGTGTGTGTGTGTGAGTGTGAGTGTGAGTGCGTGTGCGTGTGAGTGCGGGTGGCTGCGTGCGTGCGTGTGTGTACGTGGGTGCATTAGCATATGTCGTGTAGCTAGATCATGGCTGGAACTAGGGAATAAAGGACAGACAAGATGCTGCGTGGGAATACTGGAGGCAACATAGAAAAGACAACAGGTGGTGGGAACAATAAATAAAACAATTATTGTTTTCTAACATAGAAATGTCGAAAATCAGTAGTATATAGCATAATTCGATAAGGTTAAAAAGAACGGAAATAGTAAAATATTATAATAATATACAGCATATGCAGTTCGTAGAAGTTAGTAGAGGGGGTGAGACACACAAACAAAGAGATAGACAGACGGAAAGACAGACAGACACAAAACTTACTAGAAGGATACAGGTGCGTAATTGCTTTGATGCTATAGACATATAAACATGTTTTGGACTTGGTAAGTGTTTATGAAAGATACGGCGCCGACGATGAGGCTGTAAACCATGTTGACGACGCTGCATTTAGTTTCCATGTGCCTCGACACGAGGGGAATTTACGAGCACCTTCGATGGTGCATTGTACCCGACGTATGGGTTGAATCGGCGCCCACACAAGGGTCCAACTTGAGACGCTAAGCAAACAAGCACATACTGTTTATGCTCATCGCGATCGGTCACACTGAAATACAATCGTCATATTTGCACATGATATATGACAAAATGGTACAGATGAAAGAAAGAATGAATGAACGGAATTAATGGCCTTTATTTAGTCACACAACGTACTTCCACGATACAATAAAATGACAAAAGAATATAATAGTAATGTGACTCAGGAGATTCTTAAAATCACAAAATAGGCTTATGACAAGGAAATATATATGAACATAAAGGAACCCGAATCGCGAAGGACTGAATGAAGTGCCGAGGCCTGCGTTAAGTGTTTTAGCAACACAAATTTGTTACGTAAGTAAGTTGGTGTTTAGATAGTATATTTTGCGTTTCACCAATTGCATGCAACGTCCATTTGAAACTATGATAAATGGAAAATAACTTAACGATATGCGTAACACGACTTAAAATCCAGGTAGCTGAAATCGGGGACGACAGTAACAGAGCATAAAGTCGAAAGTCTGGAGGTCAAGCGAGTTGAGTTTTTAGGCTACAGCAAAATGTTAGTAGTAGGCTCTATAGTTCCTGCAGACTGAATGCTAACAGGGAGTGAGTTCCACAGAGTTGGTGCGGCAAACGAGAAAGCTCTAGTCTGACGTTTGGCTTAATATTGGGAACGAAAAATAGATTGTAATTTGATGATCGAAGCTGTCTAGGCTGTCTTGCAGGACTGCGCAGTGGATGAAAATATGCTGGTTTCTTTGTTGAAAGTGCTTGATAGGTATATATCTTGAAAATAACGCGATATCGGACACGGAGCCAGTCCAGTGATATTAGAAGTGGCACTGAGTCAGTTGAGCACCTAGACCCTGGAAATAGACAACTGCTTAAAAAAAACTGTCACACCAGCAGCCTCAGCACGGAATATATCGTTGACGACGATTTAAATTTTAGACAGCATATTTCTCAAACGTGTCGTTGCTGTTTGTATCATGTTCGTGATAATAATTTGTATCATGTTCGTGATAATAATTTGTATCATGTTCGTGAAATAATTTGTATCATGTTCGTGATAGTAATTTGTTACATGTTCGTGATAATAATTTGTATAATGTTCGTGATAATAATTATTCGTAGGTATTTGTTTCTTTCTGTTGCAAAATCTATTGCAACTGCTCGTGTCAGTAGCAGACTTGACTATTGCAATTCCACAACATTACTCTTAAGGATATAAAAAAAGTTCAACATTTCAACACAATTGTTGGAGACCGAGTAATTACCCTTGCCAAACCAAGGGCAATTACTCGGTCTCCTCGTTTTTTTTCTCTCACTGCCACTTATGAACTCTCTCCATTGGTTTCGTATTAAACATCGTACTATTTTTTTAAATACATTTTCCTCTAAGCAACCGGCAAATTTACATTCACAGCTCAACCCCCCCCCTCCAAGAAAGCCCAGACAGCTTCGATCATCTAGTTCTAACTTTGGAACTAGGGCGTTTTCGGTTGCGGCACCAACTCTTTGGAATTCTTCCCTCTTAGGTCAGGTCAGTACAACAACAGTACACAATTCCTTCGTGATTTGTAGCCTCAGTTTTTAACCATGGTTATCCTCATTAGCCCCCTAACGTATCCATCCTTCTGTGGACAACTTTAATATTGCTGACGGATTTCGAGATTGATTAACCCTTTTGCTTAGATGTGTCTCTGAGCTCGGTTCCCAAGGATTTAGGAGCAAAGGAAGTTTCTTCTTATTATTAGTATTCTTATTGTTATTAATATTATTGTCATTACCATTATTATCATCGTTATTATTATTATCGTTATTATCATTATTATCATCGTTATTATTATTATTATTATCGTTATTATTATTATTGTCATTGTTATTGTTATTATTATCATTATTATCGTTATTATTATTATTGTCGTTAATATTTTTATTATCGTTATTAGTATTATCATTATCATTATTGTCGTTATTATTATTATTATTATTATTATTAACTATAGTTCAAAGAAACTCGAGGTATATCCCAGTGTATCCGAACACTGCGAATAATTATTAACAACGTTCTACTGTATTCATGATATTACGTACACATGCTGGTGCTACAGTTGGCCCTCACAACACGAATACAACATTAGTAACGTAATGTATTTCTTGTGATAATCAGGGAGCCAATTTCCAAGAGGCCTAGAAAATGGGTTTCGTTCAACACCCATTACACAGTTGGTTTGCCACTATAGACTACTTGAAGGATGTATCTGGGCATTTATAGTCTTGATGAACAGTTGAATTGTGGTATCAGTAAAAGTTTACAGCCAATTACCCATTACGGCTGTTGACGGTCAATGCACAAACCTTGAAATCAAAGAAGTGTTTTCCTTCAACTTAGATAGACCAGATTCTTTAATAATTGTTGTTAGTATGTGGCTATGATATTAGTTATTGTATTGCTGTTGAACCAGTTAACATTTGCGTGGTATATGTTACGTTAAGGTAAACATAAAAATAAAATTGCACTTTATTAGGTTAAATGGGGGTCTCCAAAATCCATTGTGCAACTTGTTATCAAAAAGCTTGAAAGCGGAATCGTAGGGAAAAAAGAGGTATTTCCGGCCCGAAAGCGGTAATGTTGACACCAATGCAATTGTATTGGATGATCTTATTATATTTGTAATTACATTGTGTCTTTCTTTGTATAACAACAGCACTTGCGTTTTGGTTCTATATATTATTTTGTTATTAGTATTTTACTTTACATATGGATAAATCAACAATTTCTGTGTGTCTGTCGGTGTGTTTGTAAGGGTGTGTTTGTGCATGCGTTCGTGCGTGCGTTCGTGCCTAACTGTCTGATGTTTGTTCGTCTGTCTGCCTGGGCATGTCAGAAGGAGTGTAGAAGCTGCGTTTTCTACACAACAATCGAGCACTGGTGAGAGAAAAGCAACAGAAAAAAGAAATATTGTACCTTAGGCGAAGTGGATGCGTCAATATTACGAATTGGTCATTTAATCGAAACATGTTTACTTGTTTGCATTACTCATGATAGACCTATCTGAGGAAAAGAATGTGACATTATTCAAACATTTGACGCGTAAACCGTCAAGTTGCTAGGCATAAGACAAACACATATATGTATAAATAAACAATTTATGTCTATATTCTCGCTGTGTTTATCACTGCACCAATGAAATACTTCCGTCTATTGAAGCTGTGCTCCGATTGAAACGCAGTAGAAAAAACCCACACAATGAAGGTGCCTTATATAGGGAAAATCAGATTCATGAGCACTGTATGTATAACTGCTTGCATGAGTTAGACAATAGGGTCTAATCACAAACATATTTTCAACGCTCACTGACCAAATAGTTACGCTATCAACGAATTAAGTTTCAAATGTATTGGAATTATTCTAACTTATTCATTTTATTCAGTTATATTTATTTATATTAAGAATATTAATAACATTCACTTTACGTATTGTACAACTGCACCATGTATATTATATTTAAATAATTCAAATCCGAAACATATGTCCGCCATATGGTGCGGTACTTAAAGAATCAAGAAAGCTATCGTAGCCAAGATTTAACAAGATTTAACAAGATTGCCACCCCAAACAACAAGTTCCAGATGGCAAGTGGACAAGGAAGCCATTGGCTTATCGAGAGTTCAAACATTTTTCATCTATGTGTAGCCCGCCCTTATCAAATATATGTTAATTCTATTTTAAAACATATTCACACTACTAGCATTAACACAATCATTTGGCAATTTGTTCCATTCATTTATCACCCTATGTGAGAAAGAGTACTTTCTCATGTCCAACCTACACTGCTCCTTAACTAATGCTGCTTTGTGTCCTCTGGTTCTACTGCCTTCTTTAAGTTTGAAGAACACATTCCTGTCAACATCCTCATAACCATTCACTATTTTAAACACTTCTATTTGGTCTCCTCTTAGTCTCCTTGTCTCTAGTGTTGTCAAACCACATTGTAATAAGCGACTTTCGTAACTAAGGTCTCTCAATTCTGGAACCATTTTAGTTACTCTTCGTTATATTCTTTCTAGCTTGTCTATGTCTTTTTTACGATATGGCCTCCATGCTTGAATACAATATTCCAAATGTGGTCTAACTATTGCATTATACAGGGGTACAATTAGCTGTTTCTCCTTATACATGATAGTTCTCCTAATTAGCCCTAGATTTGGATTTCCTTTCGAAACAGTAATCCCACATTGCGCTGAAACTTTCATGTCAACACTAAATGTTACTCCTAAGTCCTTTTCTTTTGTGGTTCTACCTAGTACAGCATCCCCCCATTTTATATTCTTCGTCTATGGGTCCATGTCCTATGTGTATACATTTATACTTCCCAAAATTGAATAACATTTGCTATTTTTCTGACCATTTAACTAATTTATCTAGATCATCCTGTAAACTTTGTTTATATATATATATATATATATATATATATATATATATATATATATATATATATATATATATATATATATATATATATATATATATATATATATATATATATATATATATATATATATATAAACAAAGTTTACAGGATGATCTAGATAAATTAGTTAAATGGTCAGAAAAAGCAAAATGTTATTCAATTTTGGAAGTATAAATGTATACACATAGAAGATTTAAAACTGGAAATCTGTTTTGAGTGGGGTACCACAGGGATCAGTATTAGGCCTATACTGTTTTAATATATATATATATATATATATATATATATATATATATACATATATATATATATATATATATATATATATATATATATGTATATATACATATATATATACATATATACATATATATATATATATATATATATATATATATATATATATATATATATATATATATATATATATATATATATATATATATATATATATATATATATATGTATATATGTATATATGTGTATATATGTATATATACATATATGTATATATATATATATATATATATATATATATATATATATATTAAAAACAGTATAGGGCCTAATACTGATCCCTGTGGTACCCCACTCAAAACAGATTTCCAGTTTTAAATCTCACCATGTGAGATGTGACTAGTGACCACAATCTTTATAACCTCTAATTGATGTACATGCATTCAGAGGAGCAGATGTGGCTAGTGACCACGATCTTTATCATCACTAATTGATGTACGTACATTCAGAGGAACATATATGGCTAGTGACTACAATCTTCGCATCGCCACGCTAAAACTGAAGCTCAAAAAGATCCAATATCCAAGAAATAAAAGCTACTTTTCAACTGGGCCTGAAGAATAAATTTCATGCTCTGGAAGATATTTTCTGGGGAGAATTTCCCCTGATGAGGGGTAACACACTAAAATCTGAAATATAGAAACAAGATATTTTGATAATTGTAATTTCATTTATTTAAGTTATTCAACTGTATATTATATTATATTATATTATAGTTTTTGGTGTAATAAATGATATATTATATGATATGTTAAGGATACAACGAATTGTAAACGTTCTAATAATTGTCTCCCTGCTTGTTAAAATGGTAAAACGGAGCGGCGTATTTTATGCGAAAGGAAGCGAAAGCTATAAAAGCAGTTACAAAGTAACAATTTAGGGTTAATGTGGAACACTAAATCAATTAATAAATGAGACAATAAATGAGAGAATATGTGCTTTATTCGCAGTAAGACACACATTATGCTTCATGTGCTCGGTACACAATCGTTTGGGCCGAGATCACTGTGTCCCTTGAGCTCTGAGGCCGAAGTCACCAGAGTTGCGGGCCGAAGTCTCCAACGAATGCTGTCCGAATTCACCGGGCCGAATTCTTTCAAAGCGATTTTAGCACCAGGATAACCCAGGGCCGCCATCTTCTCTGGTCCGCATCGTAGTCGAAACAAGTTTTCCCGAAGTGAGCGAAGCCGGCTGTGTTTCCTCGGCTTGAAGTTGGCTCCATAGGGAACTTAAACCACCTACATGTTATTCTAGTCTTACCACTGTTTGCATTACAATCGAATGCCGCATCATTCCGCTCACTTCTAAACAATCACTATCGCTGTCAACGGCACGGTGAATGAATGGAAAGTCCCAGTCTCGTATCACTTCCTAGTCATCAGCGACCGGTTTGATAATTAAAAGACCAAAAAAAAAAGAGATCTGAAATCTGAGAAATAATTGGAGAGACTTAACTCTACTTTCTGTCCCAGAAACAATTGTCTGCTCCGTTATACCACAACACATAAGGAAAGTGGTGAATGCGCGACTCGGGGAAGAACATGTTGGATTCAGACCAGGGAGATCTTGCACATCAAATATTCACTCTTAGGACACTATGGAACAATCCAATGAATGGCAGACCCCTCTAATGATGGACTTTGTACACTTGTAGAAAGAACTTGACAATATTGACAGAAAACTCAATAATGTGGGAAATGTTACGAATGCCTTCAAAATCATTAACATTATCATTATCTTTATAAGAATGTGCATTGTTCAATACAGGTTGAACAGGAAAAACAGAAACGTTTAAGATAACCACTGGAATAAGACAAGTTTGTATACTTTCATGCCCCAATCAAGTCAACAATATTAAAAAAATAGATGGAAATATTTGGGCCATGTCCTTAGAAAGCCGCCAACAAGAACACCAAACCAGGCGTGGTGCGTTAGACCATCTGGAAAGTGGAAACGAGGACGACCAAAGGAAACATCACAAGACAGGCCCAAACCCCCCAAAAATTACAATTAGACGCAAGACCTTGAAAGATTGGCTGAATATACAGATGGATGGCGTCGACTACTCTCTGCCTTGTGTGCCTGACGACACAGGGAGGGAGTAAGTGAGTCTCTGCCTGGTGTGTTTGACGGCACAGGGAGGGAGTAAGTGAGTACGTAAAGTGTGCTGAATGGAACATTGTCCTATGCTTTTCTTTCACAGCACATTAAACGTCAATTAACTGACCCCGTGTGCGAGATTCGTGAAAATGACATACCTCGCTTTTCAGAAAAACCTACCCAAATCCAATGCGAGCGGTCAGACGCAATCAAACGAGACCCAATGCAGCAGTACGGAAAACATCAACTTTACTAACGCATCCGATGTAGAAGTGCTCGGGAAAAATATCACTCATCACGCGCAATACTCATTTTCCTAGGGACCCTTTATGGTAATGGTAATGGCGGACGGATCCTATCTATGGATTGTGGCCATTTATGGACTACGACATACGAAGACAGAATCCGATCTATTTTGACCACACATGGCAGGGACTATCTTCAATTGTCACACAACTGTAACATTTTGCGAAAACACTACGCTACTGCAGGTCGGCGGCAATTGTACAGTTTATACTCAAACCGAACCGTCAGTTTGCGTACAGTGTGGACGTGTCTGGTTTCAATGGGAAAATAAGCAATAGTCTCCGTAGAGTCAAGTGTTTTCGAAGCGCCGCAAAAATTGATTACGCGCCATTAAATGTAGACATCCATTATTTGATTGCGCCGGTTACAGTTTAGAACAAACAAGGCTTCTGTTTCATGTTCGATGTGTCGGCGAACAATTTGTGAGCTGTTTTAATCAGACACACTGACCAGTCGCTGCCATTTATCACAACTGTGAAAGCAAATCCGACGAGGACATATACGAAACATCACGTATTCATGTATACAGTTTTAGAACGTTTGATTTCACCATCAATTATTATATAATAGAATGGGTAAATTTGCTTACAGTATTACTTGCAATAATAGACCCATGCACGTATGCACGTTTGTACGTATGCACGTATGCACGCATGTACCTATGCAGGACATTGCAGGTATGTACGAACGTACGTGTGTAGGCGTGTATGTGTGTACATATGTGCGTGCGTGCGTGCGTGCATGCGTATATGTATGTATGTATGTATGTATGCATGTATGTATGTATGTATGCATGCATGCATGCATGTATGTATGTATGTATGTATGTATGTATGTTTGTATGTATGTATGTATGTATGTATGTATGTTTGTTTGTATGTATGTATGTATATATGTATGTATGCATGTATGTATGCATGGATGCATGCATGTATGCATGGATGCATGTATGTATGTATACATATATGCATGTATGCATGTATGTATGTATGTATGTATGTATGTATGTATGTATGTATGTATGTATGTATGTATGCATGTGTGTATGTATGTATATATTTTTCGTACGTACATATGCACGTATGCACGTACGCACGTATGTGCGCTTGTTGGGAGGGTTGCGTTAACGATGACGTGGCAGTACTTTCCGTTGCGAACCCGTGGCTAAGGCAAGCAGGACAATATAACACATATATAGTCACACACGATATTTATTGCTCAGCAATATTTGGACGGACAAGAAAGCAGGGGTTTCGCTTAACGATCACCCCTCATAACCAACGATTCCACCTTCTCCTCCAACACTACAACGACGTCATAGCCATGTAAAATTATGCATCAGACATACGTTTCATATATTTGTATCGATGCACGCCCAAAAATAGTTCTTATTTTACTGACATTATTCTCCTCCAACACTACAACGACGTCATAGCCATCTAAAATTATGCATAAAACATACCTTTCATATATTTGTATCGATGCACGAACAAAAATTGTTCTTATTTTACTGACATTTTGTATATTATCTGTGGACGTATTCAGAGTGACCGCCACGAGGGAAGAATTGTCTGTAGTCAAGTTTCAAGAAGTTGATCCTTCCAGTATTTTAGAGGGCTTCTTGTATATTCGTCGGGTCTTGACGGTGCCTCTTGTGTACTGATCATGCCGTTGGGTACCATACTATTATGTGGTTTTGTTGGGCAACGTGGACTGTTATAGTTAGTGACTTGTGGATTTTTCGCAAGATAATATACTAGTACATCTGGCATGCGCTGCAAACCGTCTATATCTTTACGCTGTTCGTTTTGATTTGTCTAATTTTTTCTGAGGATACGCCAGTGTGCATCTTAGGGTTATTTCCACGTGGTATGCAATAACAAAGTACTTTCCAATGTTGTTTTATATTTTTGTGTTACCAACAGCTTCTTTTACAATGTTGTCTCGCTCGAGGCTGGTTCTCTGCCACGTTTCCCGGACACTCTTCCCCGTACACTCTTCCCCGTACACTCTTCCCCGTACACGCTTCCCCGTACACTCTTCCCCGTACACTCTTCCCTGTACACTCTTCCCCGTACACTCTTTCCCGTACACTCTTCCTTCGGCTTCCGACAGCCACTTTACACACGAAATCAATATCCAACTCTACTCCATCTGGCGGTCAGTGTAAAAACTAATTTTGGTCATGCAACAGTAAAACATATGTATTTCACATATCCAAATTTAGGAATATCTTTAGTGATAGCAGTGCAAGTTGCTTTTATAAATTATTCAACATTATAAAGAATGATACTTTCCCTGGTTAAGAAACACCTGGTCTACGACTACACGAGCGTTAGCAACAACCTTCATTACGACAACGACCATTGTAATCACATTCCCATTTACAGTCACATTTTGTTACATCACAATCACTCTACAAGACGTAGTTTCACAGGCGGTTTCTTGGACTCTAGCCTTAGCATTTTGCTGAAAAGACCGCATTTCTCAATACAATTATCGTGTTTCACGAGACATTCGTCTGGCACTATGGCCGGAAATTTGCCCATGCAGCTCTTCTCTAGGCACGTATTGAAGTTCATTCGACATATTTTGTAGCAGTAGAATTCGCGAGGTATGGCGTCAACTTGCGGGCGCAGCGAACACACGAGGATGATCGCGAATACAAACACCTGCGGATACACAATTAACTTAGTAAGAATGGAGCAAAATGGTTAGGGAGAATAGAGAGATAGGGATGGAGAAGGGTAAATAGAATAGAGAGATAGGGATGGAGAAGGGTAAAGAGAATAGAGCAATACAAAGAGAAAAAGCAGAGGAGACAGACAGGCAGGCAGGCATGTATGTTTGTTTGTTTGTATGTATGTATGTATATACGTATGCACACACATACACACTTGCACACACACACACACACACACACACACACACACACACACACACACACACACACACACACACACACACACACACACACACACACACACACACACACACACACACACACACACACACACACACACACACACACACACACACACACACACACACACACACACACACACACACACACACACACACACACACACACGCACGCACGCACCCACGCACGCACGTGCCTTTGTGTTCGCATGTTTGTTTGAGAGAAACGTCTACTTACAATTGTGGCCATGGTTAGGTCGTAGGTGAGGTTGTAGATAGTCGCACGTGTGACATTGACATTCGTGTGTTAGTGTTCGTTAGACTCAGGTAGACATTCAGTGCTTTGTTCGTTGCCTTGCTCAGCAGGGGGAATGTGACGTTCTGCAGAGAAACAGGAACTATTTTATCACTGGTTGAATAAACCGATCTGTCGAGATTATTCAGTAAGGGGTACATATTATGTAACACAGCAAATGTAGGTGTTAACAGATTCCTTATAAGATATTCTTTTGACAAATCGTATTGAGAAAATATCCTTCAGGGGTACAACTTCTCGAAAGCTAATTAAGACGAACAAATAAGGACTACAATGGAAATAAAGCGCTTGCACTTGTTTGTGTCTTCCTGACATTTTAATGTACTTTGTTTTCACATCTGATGTATACACAGGTTAATATTTCATACTAAACACAAGTAGTTCCTATTTTGTACATAAAAACTAAATATATGAATAATTTAGCTCAATCTATCCTACCCCTAATCCAAGCCCTATATCTAACCCAAACCCTACCCCTAACCCTGCATTTTTCAAACTTTGTCATGAAAATCGATTAAGTAGTTTTCGTGATATTGCACTATATATATATATATATATATATATATATATATATATATATATATATATATATATATATATATATATATATATATATATATATATATATATATATATATATATATATATATATGTCGAAATGTTAAAGTTATATATTTTATTTGAGCATGTATATATATATATACATACATACATACACACATACATACATACATACACACATACATACATACATACATACAAACATACATACATGCATGCATGCATACGTGCAGATATGTACACTTACATACATACATACATATATATACACACACACACACACACACACACACACGCACACGCACACGCACACGCACACGCACACGCACACAAACACAAACACAAGCACACACACACACACAAACACACACACGAGACAAACTATATCATTTTCATTGTTAAATATGTTATATACATTATTTTCAATGTGCCTATGTTTTAAAGCAGATACGCAATTCGCGTCAATACAGTCGAAATGGAGACGTGTATATTTTTTAGGTGAGTCTATGGAAGTTATCATCTGATCGAAATGAAACCACCATTTAAAGCAACTATTTTATTCATACCTGCGTATAACCTACATAGATAACTATCCTGTTTTTCGTCATAGAAAAGCATTTAGTGCACTACCAGCCATCTAAACATATTCAAAATGTGGAAATTATATTAACTTTTCCATTACATAATGTTGTCGAATATAGAAACTGCATTCATTCAACAAGACTTACCTTCGAACCAAAACGCGGAACATCTGCACATGTCTCGTTCCATCTGTCGACACCGTGGCTGACGAAAGAAATGGACGGTAAATCCGAAGACGGACCCATTTACAGGCGTCCACGCACTTAACCAAGAGTGGCTCTCGACGCGAAACTTCGTGCGTGTGCAAGGAGCCAAAATTATTTTCAGTAATTGAAGGCGACACGACGTCACTGGTGTTTGCGCGCGTGAATTCTTCACGTGGACAGCAGAGGCTTCCTATTCCAGCGGGTCGACGTCGGCAGTGGCGGGGCGGTGGACATGCAGACAGGAGAAACAGGTTTGAACATCCTTGTGGACCGAGTTGATACTGTTTTCGAAAGAGTAAACAAGAAATTGAACTTTGTTTGAGTTGCGGGAGAAGTTAGGGTTTCTCTCGGTTGCACGTAAGGATGCACCTTCTGCATATCTAGTTCGATATAAACAAATACCACACAGAATGTATGGGTTTTGTTACTGCAATATTTTGCAACCCTGATACTTCGTGAAAACATCCATATTAGGATTTCAACTGGTATATGGCGGTAAACTGGGAACCATTGGGAATATAAATGCATCAAGACAAAAATGTTCAACGTCTTGATATATTTATCCACACGCTGCTAGACGAAGCGAACCATGTGTCTCATTCCGATTAAACACCTTGTGCGATAGTATATTGCTCTTTTGGGGTTCGCATTATTATCCGCAAGCAAGCGAATTGTGATTTGTATTTCATCGCATTTGATGCCGGTAGGTCTCAACATGAACCATAAACGAGAACGGTCTTAGTTTAGATGAGGTCGTAATTTTAATGAATTCATATCAACATTTATGGACTATCGAAAGAGTGTTTATATTTCTAGGGTGTCGATGATCCCGCCACTTTGTGCGGCACCACATGAAACAAAATATTACAACTAATTTCACAGATACATGTAATAAAGACTCTAGTTTGACCAAAATACAGCACTGGGTGGAAACACCTAATTAAATTTTTTAATTGCAATTGAATCTAACGCCTGTCACGGCGAACCGCAACATTATTCATCTGTCATACCAGACTTTGAATGTTTTTTCATTGCCGATGTCTATTTTCTGGTTCAACGTCGCAAGGCCAACTTAACAAACAAACCAGTTGACAAGATAAGTGTTTACACACACGTCTGAAATTGACAAATATGTTTGAAATGAGCACCGCATTGCTTGTGATCGCATAGCTTTTGATCGCAGTGGTTGTGATCGCATTGCTTGTGATCGCCCACATACGGTGCTGATGTTTACAAAAAAGATATGTTGACGCCGAATTGTGCACATTTTCCCTTCCTCTTGCATCGTTCGACTCGAGTTATACCTGGTCTGTCCGATCCGGCATTAAACATCTTGTGGCGCCCGCACAAGTGGCAAAGTACAACGACTGGACATAGACGTATTTACACAGACCGCTGGAAACAGAACGCCACTTCAGAACACTGGGACTGTCAATGTAGAGGACAGCGGTTCGAACCTACCATGCTGCTGTGTCGAAGCTTTAGGCAACGTCGTTCGCCCGACGTTACCTGTGTCTTTTGGATAATGCATTAAAAGCCGTTGGTCCCTTCTACGGGTGTACATATATATATGTATATATTTGCTATAGATGTCATTTGTTTAAATTGAACCCCGAACCTTACTTGTATAGCTGCAAACGCAACCACTGTCTGCTATATCGCGTTTTTCAATCGTTCTACTTAAGTTACTTATATATGAAGTTGCATTGAGTTAAACGACCCTGCGTGATGTTTGTCTTCCAACCATCGGTCAATGTCCGAGGTTTTCGGTGCACTCTGTCACACGACTGCGAATCTGTCTGTATGTGACGCTCTTCCGTCAAGTTCTCCGAGAAAGTGGACTATTGTTGCTCGAGGGCATGATCCATCTCACTCATGTCGTAACGACCTTTCGGAATGCGAATGTTTCAATTGCTATCTAGACCATCGTTCAATCGATAGGATGTGGTCGTGTAGTTTGTCGAAGTTTTGAATACAAACTATATATATATATATATATATATATATATATATATATATATATATATATATATTTGTGTGTGTGTGTGTGTGTGTGTGTGTGTGTGTGTGTGTGTGTGTGTGTGTGTGTGTGTGTGTGTGTGTGTGTGTGTGTGTGTGTGTGTGTGTGTGTGTGTGTGTGTGTGTGTGTGTGTGTGTGTGTGTGTGTGTGTGTGTGTGTGAATGCATGCATGCGTGCACGCGCGCACGCACGCACGTTACTATAACGGCCAGTATTACGTCGCAAATTCGAGAGTTATTGACTGGTAGCACAAAATACCAAGGCATAGATGGATATTTATGCGAAAATGTTGTGTTTCCTTAAATTTGGTAAATACGAACTACCCAGTTATCCCGTCCGGAGGATGCTAGAATGTAAAATGATATACCTTGCACCGTGTATATGTACCTACATACACACATATACATATATACATACATACATACATGCATACATACATACACACAAATATAAATAATTTATACATGTATATATATATATATATATATATACATGTATAAATTATATATATATATATATATATATATATATATATATATATATATATATATATATATATATATATATATATATATATATATATATATATATATATATATAGTCGTGTTGCTGACTATTGTAACACCTGATTATCTGCAATAGAATCAAAAAACTTATATTCCGTTAAACCCCTCGGGAATTCCAAGCTCAGCAGCGCAGTAAAGCAAAAGGGTTATGCAGTAACTAGTCGATAAACAGTTCCAGTCGTATACAGTTGGATTGTTAAGCCGAGGAGCTGTGGAGGATATGCGAGTTTAAATACGTGAGGTTTTATTTGACGTCGATATGTTATTATATTTTCTGCTGACTTAACGTTAATTGAGAGCGAGTTTCACAGAGTTGGTGCGGCAACCGAGGTAGCTGTAGTGCCAGTGAAGGGAAATGGGCTGGTTGATTGGATGAAAGTGCTTGATAGGTAATTGTGTAAATCTTTAAAAAACGATATCGCACAGGGAGCGAATGCAGCGATTTGTGTAGTGGCACTGATTGAGAGAAACGATTTATTCTATAAAATATTCAAGTCAACAAATGCCAATCGGTTGGCAAAGGTGAAACATACAAATTATTTAGACGATATTTAAAAAATAAAATACTAATATTTATTAAAGACAAACCTTATAAACTATGCATTTTATTTTCGGTTTCTTGAGTTTAAGACAAAAATATAAGATTTTTCAAGATATTAACATCCACGAATGGAACACAGTGGTATCAATGTTGCTGACATCACCTAGCCAACATAATGTCGAAAGGTGTCGAGTACGTGTTTGCATTGCCCAGTATTTATTTATTTGTTAGCAATTACATTATCATATTGTCTGGTAAACATGCATCCACTCGAATGACTTAGACTCATTATATGAGCAGAATAAAGACTACACGTACCGCCAATCATTTATCCTAGCCTGTTTATACTTATAAACGTGGTCTGCGTGCGCGCGCATCGGAAATCTGAGCGTGTTTGCGTGTTCTATAAGTACCGGTTGCGAAGACATTGGCGCGTCATGTAGCATGTTTGTGTGCACTAATGTTTTCTATCTACAACTAATTTCACCTCCGGACGAAAACCCCTCAGACAAAACTTCATGACATGGACCCCAATGGAAATACGTGGCAATGGCGTTTATCAGTCGCAATTAATTTAAGTTATTATTCATATTTTATTAAATTTATGCAAATGACTGTAGAAATATCTTCGTCTGAATGAAAACAAATCATGTATAGCAATGTTTAATCGTGTAATCGTATCAACATACAATCTAACTATATAGGTCTATCTACATGGAAATTTTAACACAACGTTTCTGTCAATAAAACGTTAACGTCATGTCAATGAAGGGGCAAGAATTCCAAGAACCGTTCACAATGGTCCACCATCTTGCCATGCATCTCAAGGCACTTGTCTGGAACCGGCAGAGGCCACTTCCGGCCGCAGCCGTGTTTCCGTATGCAGTTCTGCAGCGCAGCGTCACACAACCTCAGACACATCGACTTCCGGCTGCAGTTGACTGGCGGGTAAAATGCACAGACCACGACGACAAACAACAGTAGCACCTGAGGGAAAAGCAACATCGCATTAAGATCTGTACTACTACCTACCTGAGATGTCAATCTAAACAAACAGCACATCTACATTCACTGTTCATCCCAACAGGAAAGCCTATACAGCGTCGATCCCTATACGTCCAGAGTTGAAACAAACGTTGGAAGTAGGGTTTTGCCGCACCAACCCTTTGGAATTCATTCCCTGTTAGTGTTAGGTTGGCAGGACGCATAAGACCATTTCGCCGTTATTTTAAAACTCATTGTTTACCATACTTAGCTCCTCGTCGTGTTCGTCCATCTGTTGACAACTTTAACATTGCACAGCGATTTTTAAAATGTCTAACCCTTTGGTTTTAACACGCTTCTGGACTTAGTTTCCCGAGGATTTTGGCGCAATAGATGTCTTTGTATTGCATTGCATCATAGAAAAACAGGTACAGAGATATTTTGTAGCACGACAGAGGAAGAGATGCGATATATAATGTCTTACAGTTCTGGCCATATCAGTCGTCGCGTTGCTATCAGATTCTAGACGACGGAACCTGTTCGGTGGGCGGGACACTTCGACCTTCAAGGAAAATGTACGACATTGGATCAAAGAAACAAAACAGCATATGCACTGCAAGATGACAAGTAAACACTGTATAATTAAAACTGGGCGTCCAGTGTATACAGATTCCATATAACAAAGAATATGATATTGTGTTGTTTATTAATTAAAATGTTGTCGGTCATTGAAGCACACTACGTCAGCTTTTCTTAATTATCAAATTAATAACATTGGCGTGTTGTTGTAGATGGAGAGGTTTCAAACTGGAAGTCAGTTTTGAGTAGTGTTCCACAAGGATCAGTATTAGGACCTTTATTATTCTTAATATATATATATATATATATATATATATATATATATATATATATATATATATATATATATATATATATATATAGAATAATAAATATATATATATATTAAGAATAATAAATATATATATATATATATATTAAGAATAATAATAAAGGACCTTTATTATTCTTAATATATATATATATATATATATATATATATATATATATATATATTAAGAATAATAAAGGTCCTAATACTGATCCTTGTGGAACAATGACTTGGACTACAATATAACAAGTAACGTACTGAAATTTGCCGATGGCACATAAGTGTTTAGAAAGGTTAACACTGATGGTGATAAGCAATATTTGCAAAACGATCTAGACAGATTAGTGAAATGGTCTGAAAATGGCAGATGTTATTAAATTTTGGGAAATGTATATACCTACATACAGGACACGGGAACTTGGATATAAAGTATAATATGGGAGATACTGTTCTAGGTACTACTGTAAAAGAAAAGGAGTAAGGAATAACAATAAATGTTGATATGAAAGTTTCATAACAGTGTGATATTGCAGCTTCAAACGGTAATTAAATTCTTGGGTTGATTAGGAGAAACATAGCATACAAAAAAAGCTAATTATACCTCAGTATAATGCAATAGTTAGGCCTCATTTAGAATAATGTGTACAAGCGTGAGAAGGATATGGATACGCTTGAACGAATACAGAGGAGAGCAACTAAAATTATTCCAGAACTGAGATACCTTAGTTATGAAGAACGCCTAAAAGAATGTTGTTTAACAACTCCAGAGACAAGGAGGTTAAGAGGAGATCAGATTGAAGTTTTTAAGATATTGAATGGGTATAAAAATATTGATAGAAATGTGTTTTTTTCACTCAAGACAGATAGTAGAACTAGAGGAGATGAGGTAAAAATATTAAAGGATCAGTGTATATTGGATATCAGGAAGTACTCGTTTTCACAGATGAAAATAAATTAATAGAACAAATTGTCTAAGGATTGTGAAACTGCTAGCTGCGTGAATATGTTTTAAAACAAGGTTGACATATATCTCAGGAGATAGATAAAAATGTAGATAAAAATTGCTGGACTCTCAATAAGCCAATGGCTTCCTTGTCCAATTGCCATCTGGGCCTTTGGCTTGGATGGAAAATCTTGTTAAATCTTATTGTTAAATCTACATTCACTAAACGAAATTACTAGATGCAATAGTCATTGTAGTAGCGGTAAAACACGTCGATAAGACATAGGATCACACGACGTTTATCTCCAACTGTATTGATGTAATCCTTTGTTGCAGTAGGTTTGACACATTTTTTTATTTATGACATTGCACAAATAATGTAAAAGAATAAACTCGTTCAACATCCTCTTACTTTCCTTAAAATGATTATATACATTGCCTTCTTAACAACAACTTTTTAACTTTTATAAACAAGAATATCCAGTTAATTACTGCCGTTGACTGAAACACGAATTGACACAGCAACAAGACAAACACACTGCAACAAGACTACCGCACAGCAATAAAACAATCACACAGCAACAAGACAAACATACAACAATAAAGCAACCACACAACAACAAGACAATCGTTGAATCGTAACCATCGAAGTAACCATTGCAGAAGAAACGCATTTTATCTCCTCACCTGTGACCGAAAATGGACGGGCAACCAGCCCAACCACAACACGGCGACTCGATAGCAACGGACACTTGTGATGTTCTGGCGTTTTGGTTGATGGAAAGTGCCATGACGTTCGCATTTATCCAACAATAATAGAATGTGTGCATAATATGCGGGCATTGTGCCACGGCACACAGGATCACTTATGCTAGCGTGAAGGAAGACATCGCTGACATCAACGACGCAAACAGTTATGACGTCGTGATATGCTGCTCAGTGAAACACACTGTCGCCAGCGGCGTCTGTCGAGATGTCGTTAGTATGTAAGTAAACAAAAACACTTTTAAGTGCATAACAGAAGCATATGTATCGTCCTTCGCGTCCTGGCTTAAATACAGATTTTCTAAATGTGTCAACCATCACCGTACTTTAAATGGAATGTACACCGATTTTCATTGGTTAACTGAGAGCTAGTTGAGGTCTTCGCACAATTGAAACCCCAAGATACTCTTAATATTTCGATTTCAAAATACACCATCTTGAAAACTACTGAACCAATTTTTTTAAGATTGTGACTATGACATACTCATCAGACATGCTTTATTCACTGAAACATTTAGCTCACTTAATTAATCAGGATTCCCTAACTCTAACCCTAACCCAGACCCTATATATAACCTAAACCTTACGTATAACCGAAGCCCTAACCCTAAACATGACCGGTTGATTGAGCTTATTTCAGGGAATAAAACTTATCTGATGAATAGGTCACATTGAAATTTCTATGACTATCGGTTCGTTTTTGAGATATTGCATTATTTTATATAGATATATTGCATTATATTATATTTATATTAACATTTAGGAGGTTAAATTTATGTGTGCGTGTGTGTGTGTGTGTGTGTGTGTGTGTGTGTGTGTGTGTGTGTGTGTGTGTGTGTGTGTGTGTGTGTGTGTGTGTGTGTGTGTGTGTTCTGTTATGGTATGTTAATGGTCTGGTGTAGGACGTGCGTTGAAAGCCTTAGTGTAATACACAGCTCCTCTCAGACAAGTCAACCCTTCCTTCCCTTCGCACAGGCTGTTTTAAACGGACATGGGTGGACGTTTCGGCGCCCTAGAAACTATCTGAACAGCCTCTGCCTTGAGGTGCAGAAGGCTAGGGGTGAGATCCCCGACAAAAATCTCTGCCTAGAGGTGCAGGTTCTTTGACCAAAGGTTGGGGTGAGGTCCCCGACAGAAACATCCGGAGGAACTGTGGCCTCGATATCTCCGGCATCCATGCTCTACTGCCCAGAAACCCGGTCCCAGCTATGGGTAAATAATCGCACAGTGGATGTGCGATAGGCAAGGCACGACAAACTGTACTCCTGGCAACTCACTGCAGCTATGTCACCTCTCTCTGTCGTTCCAATCCCCTTGTGCCACAAGTTTCAGATGTGGCGTGACGAAGCGAGTGGGATCGTCTGTTTGCGCACCGACTTTCCCACCCTAAAATCTCCACGGGCAGCTATTGTTGTGTGTTTCATCCACCACCCTTTATTAAGTCATCCTTCAAGTCCTGCGGTGATGGACAAATGGTGACTGGGACAGGCAAAGTGACTGCTAGAAGCTCTTAGCCATGAACCTGCACGTAGGCGGTGCGAGCAAGATGGTTGGTTTGTGCTTACTTCACTTTCCTCGTCTGGGAAACCACGCTCAGCGAGACCACTCGTTTGGGGTTGAAAAAAACCAAAACAAAACGAAACACATCCAGCACCTGAGCATCGCTGCATGGACAAAAAGGACAGCAATCGCCCTGAACGCCGGACAGCTATTGTCGCCATAGAGCTTGGGTGCTGTGGCATCGACATAGCTGCTCTGAGCGAAACCATATTTGCCGATGAAGGCCAACTCACTGTAAAAGGCTGTACATTCTTCTGGAAAGGAAAGGCGAATGACGAACCAAGAATACGTGACATTGGATTTGCAGTGAGACACTCCATTGCCACTGAAATATCTAATCTACCAGTTGGAATCGGTGAAAGGTTAATGACGCTGAGACTCAAGCTTGCTGACTCGCGCCATTCAACACTCATCAATGCTTATGCGCCAACACCGGATGCAACAGACGAAACAAAAGAAGGTTTCTATACTGCCCTTGATTCCATCCTTGCGAATGACTAGGGATGCTGTCGTTGGAAGACATGGGGTAGGAAACATCAATGACAATGTGGTGCTACTACTCAGCAAATGTGCAGAGCACGACATTCTTATCACGATTACCACATTTCGCATAAAAGATAAGTTCAAAACATCATGGATGCATCCCAAGTCAAAACATTGGCATCTGATTGACTATGTCATCACACGTCGACGTGATGGCCCTCATTAAAGCAATGCGTGGCTCTACAGCCTGATGGACTAACCACAGGCTAATCCTTGCGAAACTAGCGATGCAAATCGCACCGAAACATCGGAAACAATATGCTACAAAGAGGAGACTTGATGTGGGCAAACTGAAAGTCACAGAAATCAGCCATCAGTTCCAACATAATCTAGAAGAGAGACTCTCCAATACACCAAAAGGGAATCCCTCGATAAATGATGAATGGACTTAGCTCCGCAACAACATCACCGAAGTATGCAAAGAAATACTTGGCTATCAAACCAAACACCATACAAATTAGCTTGATAACAATGACACAACAATCAAATATCTGATAGACAAGAAACGAACTGCCTTTGTGGATTGGCAAAACCACCAAAACCGCCACACACACGTAACGGAAAACACGAACGCCTGCGTGTCGGTGTACAGAGAAAAATGTGTAACATCAAGAACCAATGGTGGATAGCAAAGGACGCAGAAATACAGGAGTCCGCCGACAACCACAGGACGCGTGATTTTTTCACAGAAACAAGAGCTATCTATCGACTTATGTGCAGACATAGCGCGCCTTTGCGCTCAACAGATGGCTCCCATCTTGTCAAGGACACGGAAGGCATCCTAAATCGTTGACAAGAACATTTCTCTGAATTACTCAATCGTGACTCCCCAGTCGAACCTGATACAATCTACAGTATTCACTGATTATGACAGAGCTCGACGAACTGCCACTTCTTGAAGAGGTGCGCAAAGCCATTTTTCAAATGAAGAACAACAAGGCCTCCGGTAGTGACGGCATCCCCAGTGAAATACACAAGCATGGAGGAGAAATATCAACCCACCACGTACATCATCTCTTTCTGAAAATATGGAATACTGAGGAAATACCACAGGATTTAAAGGATGCCATGATCGTCACCATCTTTAAAGAGAGTGACAGGGCTGACTGTGGCAACGTCCGTGGGATCTCCCTACTATCAGTTGCCGGAAAGATTCTCGCCAAAGTCTTGCTCAACCGACTACAACAACTGTCGGAGAGCATCTCACCTGAAACACAATGCGGTTTCCGACCCACACGTGGCACCGCAGACATGATTTTTGTGTTGCTCGTCAGGGAATAATGTCGTGAACAAAGACGTGACCTATACTTTGCCTTTATCGATTTAACTAAGGCATTTGACTCTGTGAACAAAGACGCTTTATGGGGCTGCCTTGCCCATCTTGGATGTCCTCCTAAATTTATCTCTGTTACTCGATAGCTACATGAGAATATGAAAGTATGTGTATTGCATGATGGTGGTCGATCGGAACCCTTTAACATCACCACTGTTGTGAAACAGGGCTGTGTGATTGCACCCACATTCTTTTCTATATTTCTGGCTGCCTTCCTATCACAAGCGAAGATCGATCTACCTAAGGGAGTGGAGATCACATATCATACCGATAGTGGCGTCTCGGGGCTAAGTAGAAAGTAACCATTGTTGACCTTCAGTAAGCTACCGACTGTGCAGTTGTCGCCCTCTCAGCACAAGATCTCCAGAACACACTTGATGTCATTGTAGATGCATATAAGCTTTTCGGACTCTCAGTCAGTGCCACAAAGACAAAAGTTCTACACCAACCGGCACAATCATCAGCTATAACACCAAACACTATCATAATAGAAGGCATTGCTCTTGATAATGTTGACCACTTCGCGTAATTAGGAAACAACCTTTCCAGTCTAGCAAACATTGATGCGGAAATTCAGTACATTATTAAATGTGCCGGTGCTGCCTACGGAACACTAAAAAGCCGTGTCTTCACTGAACATGTGCTTAAGACATCCACTAAGATCCTGGTATACAAAGCTGTCTTGCTGCCCACATGGCAGCGAAACATCGGTAACGATGGGTCCCCACATGAAAGCCCTTGAACAATTTCAACGACGCATACTCAGAGCTATCCTGGGTTTCTGCTAACAAGACCGAACAACCAATGCTAGCATTCTTGAATAGGCATGAACCACCAGCATTGAGCTATAGTGAGCTGGGCGTGTCAACCGCATGCCAGACACTAGAGTTCCAATGCGATTACTTTATCCCCAACTTACTACTGGCAAACATGCTACTGGGGGCAACAGAAACGGTACAAAGACCAAATGAAAACAAACATGAAGAAATGCAACATAGATACGACCACCTGGGAAACTGACGGTGAAGACGGTGTGCGATGGAGATCCATCTACAAAACCGGCGCGGAAAGTTTTGAACTAAACCGCGCAACACAAGAAGCCGAAAAATGGCAGCGGCGGAAGGGCCGTGAACACGTCACAGTGACAAACATGTGTGCGTGTGTGTGTGCGTGTGCGTGTGCGTTTGCGTTTGCGTTTGCGTGCGTGTGTGTGTGTGTGCGTGTGCGTTTGCGTGTGCGTGTGCGTGTGCGTGTGCGTGTGCGTGTGTGTGTGTGTGTGTGTGCAAGTATGTATGTGTGTGCATACGTATATACATACATACAAACAAACAAACATACATGCCTGTGTGCCTGCCTGCCTGTCTGTCTCCTCTGCTTTTTGTCTTTGTACTGCTCTATTCTCTTTACCCTTCTCCATCCCTATCTCTCTATTCTCTTTACCCTTCTCCATCCCTATCACTCTATTCTCCCTAACCGTTTTGCTCCATTCTTATTAAGTTAATTGTGTATCCGCAGGTGTTTGTATTCGTGATCATCCTCGTGTGTTCGCTGCGCCCGCAAGTTGACGCCATACCTCGCGAATTCTACTGCTACAAAATATGTCGAATGAACTTCAATACGTGCCTAGAGAAGAGCTGCATGGGCAAATTTCCGGCCATAGTGCCAGACGAATGTCTCGTGAAACACGATAATTGTATTGAGAAATGCGGTCTTTTCAGCAAAATGCTAAGGCGTGAGTCCAAGAAACCGCCTGTGAAACTACGTCTTGTAGAGTGATTGTGATGTAACAAAATGTGACTGCAAATGGGAATGTGACTACAATGGTCGTTGTCGTAATGAAGGTTGTTGCTAACGCACTGACCGCCAGATGGAGTAGAGTTGGATATTGATTTCGTGTGTAAAGTGGCCGTCGGAAGCCGAAGGAAGAGTGTACGGGAAATAGTGTACGGGGAAGAGTGTACGGGGAAGAGTGTACGAGGAAGAGTGTACGGAGAAGAGTGTACGGGGAAGAGTGTCCGGGAAACGTGGCAGAGGAATAGCCTCGAGCGAGACAACATTGTTAAAGAAGCTGTTGGTAACACAAAAATATAAAACAACCCTGGAAAGTACTTTGTTATTGCATACGACGTGGATATTACCCTAAGATGCACACTGGCGTATCCTCAGAAAAAAATCAGACAAGTCAAAACGAACAGCGTAAATATATAGACGGTTTGCAGCGCATGCCAGATGTACTAGAATATATCCCTCGAAAAATCCACAAGTCAACTATGACAGTCCACGTTACCCAACAATACCACATAATAGTATGGTACCCAGCGGCATGATCAGTACACAAGAGGCACCGTCAAGACCCGACGAATATACGAGAAGCCCTCTAAAAAACTGGAAGGATCAACTTGTTGAAACTTGACGACAGACAATTCTTCCCTCATGGCGGTCACTCTGAATATATGTCCACAGATAATATACGAAATGTCAGTTAAATAAGAACTATTTTTGGCGTGCATCGATACCAATATATGAAACGTGTGTTCGATGCATAATTTTAGATGGCTATGACGTCGTTGTACTGTTGGAGGAGAAGGTGGAATCGTTGGTTATGAAGGGTTATCGTTAAGAGAAACCCTGCTTGCTTGTCCGTCCAAATATTGCTGAGCAATAAATATCTTGTGTGACTATATATGTGTTATATTGTCCTGCTTGCCTTAGCCACGGGTTCGCAACGGAAAGTACTGCTGCGTCATCGTTAATGCAAGCGCACATACGTACGTATTTTGTTTTGTTCTTTTGTAATTCTGACTATTTAATTAACACTGTCCAAGCACTATTTGTCTATGTTAATGTCACAGCATTGTATGTTTTCTTTTGCTATCATTGCACTTTTCAATATCACAGATGTTCTCGTTAACGCGTTTCATTATAGCACCTATGCTCCATTTGTGGATATTAATTGTTGTACAAATTACTGTTAATATGATGTCAAGTGTCAAGTTCACGTGTAACGGACTTTGAACATGGCTAGAAATGGTTTTCCTTTTAACGATGATGATTCCTTTTTAAGAAATGTTGGAGGGTTAACAGTTAACTCTTTAAATCACATCTTACAAATAAACGAATTCAATGAAAGTTTACCAGATGGAGAAGTTGAAATTATTAAACATTCTCCATATTTTACTGATGAAGAATTAATAGACAAAATAAAAAACAAGCAGAATACTTTTGTAGTGTTGAGTCTAAATTGTCAAAGCCTTAATGCAAAAATGGATCAAATTAATATGAAATTAGAAAATTTACGAAACAACAGCTGTGAAATTGGAGCCATTTGTTTACAAGAAACATGGTTATCCAATGACTCCAACATTTCTTTGCTGCAAATAGATGGTTTTACATTAATCTCTCAAGGTAAAATTTGTAGTGCTCATGGTGGCCTATCGATAGATCTTAGTAATAAATATGACTATAAAATATTATCTATTAACAATGTATCAAATGTATGGGAAGGACAGTTTATTGAGATAACTGGAAAAACTATCCCCAAAAAAATTATACTGGGAAATATATATAGACCACCAAGAGATGTTATTGAGAATTACAAGACCTTTATTGACGAATTAACCCCGATACTCACTCATTTACAAAAACTAAAGAGTGAAGTTATCATAGCAGGTGATTTTAATATTGACTTACTGAAAATCAAAGAAAAACCTGTATTTAGTGAATACTTTGACATGATCAGTGCACAAGGCTTCTTTCCTAGAATCACATTGCCTACCAGATTTTCAGAACATCGTGGTACACTTATTGAAAATTTTTTATGTAAACTGTCAGAGGGGTCATTGAACTCAACTTCTGGCATTTTAATCAACCAAATTTCTGATCATCTTCCCTGTTTCATTTGCATGGACTGCATATTAACTCGAGACACGGTACCCAAATTCATAACAATAACACAGAAAAGTCCGGATTCGCTAAATAAATTTAGATTAGAATTAATACACTCAAACATTTATGATAAACTAAATAAGAATATTGATGGTAATCCCAACGAAAATTATAACATTCTTGAAGAAATTATTTTAAATACTATGATTAAATGCTTACCCACTAAGACAATTAAATATAACAAACATAAATATAAAAAATCGTCTTGGATTACTCAAGGTATTATTAGATCAATAACGTTTAGAGATAAGCTATATCTAAAAATGAAGCAAACTACTATAGACACAGCAAGATATCAGGTCCTTAAAACTAATCTGCACGCTTATAATAAAATTCTTAAAAAAAATATTCGTCTGGCCAAAAAAATATATTTTGAATCGAGATTTGAGAAACATAATACCAACATTAAAAAAACATGGTCAATTATTAAAGAAATAATTAATGAAACAACAAAGACTGAACAATTTCCTAACTCTTTTAAAATTGATGGAACAACTGTTACTGATAAAACGGATATTGCCAATCAATTTAATTTATTTTTTACAAATATTGGTCCCAAACTTGCATCACAAATAAGTAGTAACGACAAATGTCATAGAGATTATTTGAAAAACCAGACCATACATAAATTCACGTTTAAACCTATAAGTGAAGATACTACAATTAATATAATTAACCGTATTCATCCTAAATCTAGTAGTGGCAAAGACGGCATATCAACTATATTATTAAAAACAATAAAACATGAAATTTGTAAACCTGTCACCACAATACTCAATCAATCTTTGTCAACAGGTATATTTCCTGACAAACTAAAAGTTGCTAAAGTAATACCACTATTCAAAAAAGGTGATAATACCATTTTTGATAATTACCGTCCAATTTCGATCTTACCAGCAATTTCTAAAGTATTTGAGAGAGAAACATTCAACCGAACTTGCCACCCTTGAAATAATAGACAGAATTATTCAGGAAATGGACAAACATCTAACTCCAATAAATATATATATACTGATTTATCAAAAGCCTTTTTTTTGGATAAATTAAAGCACTATGGCATAAAAGGCACAGCATTTAACCTCTTTAAGAACTATTTATCGAATCGTAAACAGTACGTACAATTTGGACACGTAAAATCTAAATAAGCATATATTACTACTGGTGTCCCGCAAGGGTCGATATTAGGACCTTTGTTGTTCATTATATACATTAATGACCTACCAATTGCTAGTGACCTTTTCAACTTCATAACTTATGCTGACGATACAACCCTAACCAGTACATTAGATGTCTTTAATCGACCCGGTGACTTAAATAACAATATAAACGAAGAACTAAACAAGATATATGACTGGCTTAACGTAAACAAACTTGCTCTAAATGTTGACAAAACTAAAGCTATGATTTTTCGTATGCCACAAAAAAAAGTAGAAAAGCCTGTGCTATTAGTAAATGGAACTGTAATTGAATATGTAAATAACTTCAACTTTTTGGGCATCACATTAAATAATCACTTGAACTGGGACAGTCACATAAACAAAGTAGCATACAAAATATCTAGAACCACTGGAATTCTAAAAAAACTGACACATTTTTTACCACAGCATATTCTATGGACAATGTACAATTCTATCATATTACCTCATATAAACTATGGTATATTGGCATGGGGGTATCAAACGCAACGCATATTTATACTTCAGAAAAAAGCAATTAGAATAATCACGTTAAGTAAATATAATGCACACACTGCTCCTATTTATAAAGAACTCAAATTATTAAAGGTCAGTGACATCTACAAGCTGCAAGAACTTAAGTTTTATCATAAATTAATAAATAAACAACTACCTGAATATTTTTATAATATACCTTATACTAACACTTTTGAAATACATCAATATGACACACGAGACAAAAATCGCTTATTTATGTCAAGAAATAATCATGTTTTCGCAAACAAACGTATTAGATACAGCATGATTAGAACTGTTAACAATAGTCCAAATGATATTACTGACAAAGTCCATACTCATAGTCTATATGGTTTCTCCAGTTACATAAAACAATATCTTCTTGGTAATTATGAATACAACTGTACCAAAACAAATTGTTACATTTGCCGAAATCAGGGCATACGTGAATAGTTATTTATTTGTGTAATTAATATGTAGGTATATCTTGTAGGCAGCCATAAATATGCATATATGTACATGGATATGCTTGTATATACATATAGTTTATACATATATATATATATATATATATATATATATATATATATATATATATATATATATATATATATATATATATATATATATATATATGATTATTATATAATTATAAACTTAGTACTTTTATTATTGCTATCACTTGTATTCTTAATTTTTAATATATTTTCAATTGCTTGACTAAACCAGTGGTGGCTCCCATGATAGCGACATACTCAATGTCTTAATGAGAGTCTCCGTGACCATTTATTTTATTTACTTTGTTTATATGTCGATTGTGTTACATTTACTTGGTCAAAATAAATGAGTCTGAGTCTGAGTCTGAGTACGTACGTACATACATACATACACACATATATACATACATACATACATACATACGTACGTACATACGTACATACGTACATACATACATACATACATACATACATACATACATACACAAACTCATACACACACATACATACATACATGCATACATACATACATACATGCATACATGCATACATGCATACATGCATACATACATACATACATACATACATACATACATACATACATGCATACATGCATACATACAAACATACATACATACATACATACATACATACATATATGCGTACATGCATACATGCATGCATCCATGCATGCATCCATTCATACATACATACATACATACATACATACATACATACATACACGCATGCACGCACGCACGCACGCACGCACGCACGCACACATGTACACACATACACGCCTACACACGTACGTTCGTACATACCTACAATGTCCTGCATAGGTGCATGCGTGCATGCGTGCATACGTACAAATGTGCATACGTGCAATTTTGTCCAAACAACGAAATAACTTTTTTTGCGATCAGAGTAGTGGACGCCTCGCGTATGTACGAGGCTTGCAGGTGGATGCAGTCAAGAATTGGTGGTGCCCCCTCTCGTATTAGCTGTGCAGGCCCGACCACTCGACATGTGATCGCTAGGAGTCGCTGAGCGGGTTAGCTGTGACCAGAGCTTGTGTATACCGAGCTGCGCCACCCCGACCTGCGCCATTTTGTATATTGACGTTCAGCACCACCAACTATGGGGCAACTATAACTTTCGTCAGCGCTTCTGGTAGCCCGACTCCGCATGCGCCAACTATCTAGCTACGTTTCCGTGTGAGAGGGCAATCGACATAAACCGCTGTTGACAATGCGATTGCGTTTCATCCTATCTGCTACACAAATGCAAACTGTTTTCGAACATTATTATATAGTTATTACAAATCTACTTAAACCTGGTAATGTAGTTTTCAGAACTGACGCGGTTATACAACTGGACTTCCATTGAATCAAGGTAAGAACACAAAAGAACAATTGTACGCATCGCCATCGGTGACATCTCAAACTTCCTAGGCAAATTGTCGGCATACCAATTAAATAATCAATATATGTAAACGAGTTCTAGATGTTTCAAGAACTTCACAAAGTTCTATTAAATGACTAGTCAACCAAAACATTACCGCAAAGCCGATCTCTAATTTCTAGTATAATTTTGCATTCAAACTCAATTAGACTTTCAGTCAGTTACACTGTAATTGGAACGTTAGTTCCGGAATTGGTGAAAATGTAAATGGTATTTTCCGTTACCTTTTAATTACATAATGTAATTGTTCTACTAAAAAAATATGTTGATACAAATGTTAAATTAAATATAATATGTTGCATATATATATATATATATATATATATATATATATATATATATATATATATATATATATATATATATATATATATATATATATATATATATATATATATGTGTGTGTGTTATATGTATGTTTACCATTATATGTATCAATATTATGCAGATGTCAAATAAAGCTGATCACTCTAAAATATGTGTTCGTTTTTGGCGTTGAGTATGTCTATATCTGTTGATATACCGATATTTCAATATGGAATTTAAATTGGTGTTTTAGGGGGTGAAAGTGGAATTGGTATGTGTAATTGGAATTGATGTAACTGTAATTGACTCCAATTCTGGACTCAAATTTCTCACCTTTCTCATCTCCCGACTTATCCACAGAGGTGGGTCGCCGTGGCCACAGAAGCTGCCCAGAGACGTCTATCTTAGGTAGCCGCTTCCTCAATCCCATTTGTCTTCATATCTCACTTCACCACATCCACGTACCGGAACTTATGTCTGCCTGTGCGCTGTGCCACAGGAACCGTCTGGTTTAGGGCTATATTGGTTGCATCATTGCTACCTCGCCGTCTTACATGGCTGTACCAATGCAGTCTTCGCTTCATCATGTGTGATGGCAAGTCGAGTACTCCAATTTTCTTCCGTATAGACACATTAATATGGTGTTCTGTGAGACAAACACCCTGAATCCAACGCAACATACACATGTCTGTCTTGCTGAGTGGCTGTTCATTCTTCCTCTTAAGTGTCCAACACTCTCTGGCATAGAAAATGATGGGTTTGATGTCTTACATAGCTGATGTTTGAGCTTCAGTGGTACATTCTTGTCGCACACTACTCCTGTGAGTTCTTTCCACTTGGTCCAGTATAGGCGTATTCGGGTTTTAGCCAAATTGACCCAAATGCACATACAATTATGCACACACTAACAATATATAATAGAGAATGTAAATTTAACAGTTATCGTGACTATACAATATCAGTTCTTGTGATGCTTACGGTTATTCTTTATGAGAACCATACACACATGTCCTTGTATATCTAATGTAATTCACTTCCAATTTACCATGCCACTTTTTGTACTTCACATATATGTCTCCAAAAAGCCATGGTTGTCGCTTCAGCAGCAGATGAGAGTCATTATTACGAAGAAAGTCATAGTTGGAACAGCATTGCAAAGCAGCTACACGTTAGCTGGCGAACTGTGATGAAGCACCAGTTGTTCGACACCGTCCATGAGAGGACGGGCAGAGTTCGAGGGAAGATGACCGCTCACGAAGATCACGTTATCAACCAATGTTGGCTGATTGGAGGAAGACATCTAAGACATCTTATTTTATATGTTAAAGAGTTTATTCAGGCTTATGAAATAAAATTAGAAAGCGAAGTATATTACAATGAAGCTGTTTGATGCAAAAGAGCTTCAGGAAATAAAAAAAACTATTGGATTAGTTTACTGAAGCCCAAACATAAACGAAGAGGATAACACAAAAATACAAACTGTTATAAAGGAAGTTAGTAAAGGGGAATGTATCATAATGGCAGATTTTAACCATGGGCATATACAATGGAAATCTCTACAGAGTACAGGGGGTGAGGACCAACAATTCCTATTTTTAATTCAGAAGAGCTTCCTTACTCAGCACGTGTTAGAATCAACCAGGGGAGAAAATGTATTAGATATAGTTTTATCATCACAAAAAGAATGAGTGGACAATGTAAAAATACATGAACTATTGGGTAACAGTGATCACAATCAAATACCTTTTGACATCATTGTAAAATCAGAAAGTAAAATAAAAAACGTATAGGGGAAACTTCCACAAAGGTAACTATAAAGATATGAGAAAATACTTAGCAAAGCTAGATAGGAATAACATGCTGATGAATAAAACCGCAATTGAATGTTGGAATATTCTAAAATATGAAGTTGAGTGTATCATCGATACATTTGTTCCCTTGAAAATACAAGGAAAATGGTATAGAAAGAAACACTTGTCAAAAGAAGCTATTAGAAAAATAGCGTCTAAGCAAACTATGTGGAGGGTTTATAGGCGTACTAGAAAGGATGAAGACTATGCAAATTACAAAGAGGCACTTAACCTAGCTACAACTTAAATTAGAAAATCTAAAAGAACCTTTGAAAAAATTGGCAGGTAATATAAAAAATTACAGCAAGAATTTCTACGCTTATGTAAGGAGTAAACAGAAAGTTCAAAATAAGGTCGAACCACTGGAAAACAACAGTGGAAACATAATTTCAGACGGTTTCAAATGGCAGAGGTCCTGAATGAGTATTTCAGCTCAGTTTTTACCACAAAAGATATCAGCTCATTTCCAGTTCCATTTACTAAATTTGAGGGCAATAAATCAGAACATTTAGGGCAGTTGAAATGAAATGATAGCAAAGAAAATTAAGAAGATGAAAGATACTAAATCACCGGGAGTTGATGGGATACCACCAAAACTGCTTAAGGAAATTATTGAGCAACTTAGTACACTACTTGCAAACTTGTTTAACTTGTCACTAGAAGAAGGAATAGTTATTTCAGAATGGAAAGATGCAAACATTACGCCGCTATTTAAGAAGGGATCAAGGAACAAGCCAGACAATTACAGACCAGTGAGTTTAACATAAATTGTATGTAATTTACTCGAAACATTAATTAGAGACCACACGGTTGAATTCCTTGTAAAACTTAAATTAATTAATACATCTCAACACGGGTTTCTAAAAGCAAGGTCATGTCTAACCAATCTCTTATGTTTTTTGGAAGAATTTACAAACTGGGTAGATGACGGGTCTCCATTGGATGTTGTCTACTTAGATTTTCAGAAAGCTTTCGATAAAGTGCCACATGAAAGATTGTTACTTAACTAAAACCCATGGTATAGGTAATGATGTAATCAACTGGATAGAAGAGTGACTTACGCACAGAAGACAGAGAGTAATAGTAAAATGGCAAATGTTATTAAATTTTGGGAAGTGTAAATGCAGACACATAGGACATGGAAACATGGACAAAGAATATAAAATGGGTGATGCTGTACTAGGTAAAACTGCGGATTGCTGTTTCGAAAGTAAATCAAGTTCTATGGCTAATTAGGAGAACTATCATGTTAAGGAGAAACAGCTAACTGTACCCCTGTACAAAGCAATAGTTTGACCACATTTGGAATATTGTATTCAAGCATGGAGGCCTTATAGTAAAAAGGACATAGACAAGCTAGAAAGAATACAACGAAGAGCAACTAAAATGATTCCAGAATTGAGAGACCTTAGTTACGAAAGCCGCTTATTATGTGGTTTGACAACACTAGAGACCAGGAGACTAAGAGGAGACCAAATAGAAGTGTTTAAAATAGTGAACGGTTATGAGGATGTTGATAGGAATATGTTCTTCAGACTTAAAGAAGGCAGTAGAACCAGAGGACACAAAGCAGCACTAGTTAAGGACCAGTGTAGGTTGGACATGAGAAAGTACTCTTTCTCACAGAGGGTGATAAATGAACGGAATAAACTGCCAAATGATTGTATTAATGCTGGTACTGTGAATATGTTTAAAAATAGAATTGACAGATATCTAGTAAGGACGGGCTACATATAGATGTGAAAATAGTTGGACTCTCGACCAGCCAATGGCTTCCTTGACCACTTGCCACCTGGCACTTGTTGTTTTGGATGGCAATTTTATTTAATCTTGTTAAATCTAATTTAATAATAATTGACGCACCATGGGAAACATACCCTTAATTATCACTTTTAAATGTCTGGTTTGTATGTGTTCAGCCTCGGATTGGCACACAGCTATGTATCAGTATAACTGTCACGGTTTGCAAACTGCATGTTGATAGTAAATTCCATAATGAAGTTTAGTATTCTAGATATACTGTTTTTTCAAATTATGCTGTATTTGTTTTTGGGTTTGGTGAATAAAGTTAAGGTGACATTTATAAAATGTTATTGTTTAAATTACTTTAAATATGTCACATACTTATTTGTTTTATCACAATTAACTTACCTCATTATGTTGTGTTATTAGAATATACTAAAATGTCATATTGTTATGTACACAGTCATTATTAAATAAGAAAAGTGTCCATTACTAAGTCTATTTCACACGCATCACACACGTTACAAAACTGTGTCACACAAATTTATAGTTTTTGTGTGAAAAAAATAATAACCAATCACAGTGATTCGAATATGCATAATATACGTATACATATGTGCTTAATTATGAAAAAAGCAACTTATTAACATATTTCCATGACTTCACATATTTTTGGCAATAAAATAATGCACCAGTCTGAATACCTCTTTGTGTGGCAGTTTGCCCTACCTCTCTGTATGGTGTGTTGATGTGTGGTGGTGGTGGCTTAAGGTGTGTGTACATCGTTATAGGTATGTTTCTGTATTAAAATACTTCATATTTGACATTATTCAATTCTCGGTGGATCTATACCCCCACCTTTTTACGTATATGTGCATGTGGTTAGTGTAATGTGTGTATGTCATGTGTGTATGTTATGGTTTATCTGTATGATTTATGTATGCCCCTAGACCAACCAACGCAAGGTCATTTTCATTCTAACTGGGGGCATCATCCCATACCTATTATTGTTTTGGTGTTTATTAGATGGGATGCCATTTTACTCACACATGCATATGTTGTAGTTATTACATATATCTACAGAAACTAGCTCTGGCTCCACGCCAGTAAATTGACTGTGCTGAATCTCAATTCTTGAGCGTAAATCAAGTTTGCATTTCACGTTCGCTTGGCCATGAAAATAATGATGTACTATGGTTTGATGTGTCAAATGAGTACAATACTGTATGTTAGTCAATATTATATAGTTTTATTTGTTTTTAAAAATATTATGAGCAACGACGGTTGGAATGGCGCCTTACATATGTTACTATTTGGTTTGATTTGGAATAGGGAAAGTATTACACATCTTCCATTTGTCGACAATTTTATAGTTATGTAATATTGTATTGACATCGTTACTTCGGTTATGTTTGTCTCTTGTTGTAATATGGATTCATTCATTCATTTAAGGAAATATATTCCGCCTCATCCGACCGTTTTCATTGACCTCTTCCTCTATCTTCACCTGTTCGCTTTCTCTACACTCAGCTTGTCAAGAATTTCAAAAAGTTGCACATATTTGTACACCGGTCGTGTTGACCGAGACACTCTCGAGGTACCGGTCTCGGGAATGGCCGCCCGCAGGCGTGTGTCTCGATACAATCATGGAGCGCAGCCATGCACAACTCGTAGCAATGGGAGAGGTCCGTGATCGCGACGACAGGCGTGGACGTTAGACCCAGGAGGAACACGGCAAAAACCAACACCTGAAAAGAACACGGTGCTCAATGTCAAGTTACAGTTGAGACGGGAAATGCAGTAGGCATGGTGAGGCAAAGGAAAATGGGCTCGCGGGCATATACGCACGCATGCGCGGACGCACGCACACACATACACGCATGGATGGCTACACGCATACACTCATATAAAAATGTGTGCGCGTGCGTGACTGCGTGTGTGGTGTGCGTGTGTGCGTATGTACGTGTATGTAGGGTGCATGTATGTGCGTTCGTACGTGCGTGTGTGTGTGCGTGCGTGCGTGCGTGCGTGTGGTAGGTTGACTTACCCTTGTCGTTGTTATGTGGTTGTTATCTTCAACCATTGTAGAACTAAGACGTCGTTTTGTGAGCAAATACTGTCTGCGCGCATTTAACACCTAGACGTCTACAAACAAGACACGTCACATTTAATTTGTACCACAGTAGTTCATGCTTATGTTATGTTAGATATGGGAACATCAAATTTATTCGTAGTTGGAGAGAATTTAGTAATGGATTTAGTTCAACCCTGTTTTTCAATATTTCAATCGAGTTTTGTTTGCAGTTCCATAAACGGTTTTGACGATGGATGGGTGGCGGATTGACCGGGAGGCTTGACGCAATCTGGACACGTTGATATTAGTCCCGTGGGCCAGGCGTCCCCCTTAAGGGCGATATATTTTATGAACTTAAATAATAACAATTTGAAATCTAGTTGTTTGCCACTTGGCAAATGCTGTGTGTTCGACAAGAAGTGTTTGGAAGTATGACCACAGCTGAAAAACATAAGATGAGGGTAGGGGTAACTATTTCCGCATAATACGTTACAAATCATAGGAAACTATATGTAACTAGGTATCTTTGGAACGATATTTCAATTCTCTACACAAATATCATCAAAGCATAATGCATCAGTGTTCTATGACATCACAATTGCGTCGTAATTAACTTATGTAATTGGAAACCTGGAACCACATTAAGCTATGTATTGGTGAAAAGTTATGTGTTTATTTTATGTATGTTGAAGTTCCTCTCATTCTTATAGGTGTATAGCATATATAAAAAGGATAACTAATCACATGCATGAATGCACGAACGCACAAACGTGTTTCTCCATTGACTTTACCTTGTGCGTGCGTATATATATATATATATATATATATATATATATATATATATATATATATATATATATATATATATATACACACACAAACACAACATGCAGTGTTTATCAAATACGCACGCAAGTACAAACAGGCATATTTATTAAATACTCTTTACAATTGGCTATTTTGGTCAACAAAGTGGAAGCATTGCTGACCAGTCAGTTGACCAGTGCAGTTGAGTTGTCTTCAGCATCAGCAACTCCGTTGTCAGTGTCGAAGGCATCTTCAGACATAGTATCTATAAACTCTTGTGTCACCTTTAGTCCAGTCATATCCCAGCTTTTCATTCTCATCAACCGTCCACCCATGTGCAGCTGGCGTGGAATGTCTGGATATGGATGACGTGCGTGGATCCTAAGAATATGCGTCTTCAGACGCAAATGGCTTGTTGACAAGATACTGATTATGGCGGGAAATTGGTGACCCATATCACCTGTGAAATTGCTGCCTGGTGAAGTAATGATGTAACTTGTTGACATCTATGTATGATGGTTTCACATACAGACAGCAAGACAACTTCTCCTGCCTGGCAACCTTCAGGAACATTGCCTGTTTTGCCAAGTATCCTGAAATGGCCAAAAACACTGCAAGCATTGCTGAATATATTTGTTTATCGTAATTTACGATGAGGCATTTAAGTTTTTTGTTTGCAGTGCCTGTGTCAAAGAAACGTCTGTCAGTAGTCGGCTACCGTAGTTTTGTAGCAACATGAGTATATTGGTGTTGGAGTGTAGGACGATGTGGTCAGCTTAACACGATGCAGTCATATAAAAAGGATGTAACGTCATCCATGAATAATTGTATGTTACTGTAATACCACGGGGTAGAGCATTCAAATATCTTCCCATTGATACATGTGCAATGGTGGGCAGATTTGTGTTGATCAAATGAACTACTGTCTATGCCTACCCCATCCTTACTTACAACCTTTGTCCGTGACACTGATTGTATTGAACCTCCAAAATATATCCGAATACAGCAATACCTAGGTGATAAAAACAATATGTCAATGTCATAAGCTTCCTAAAAAACATTGTGGCGTAAATTTCCCAGGGGGGATTCCGTCGTAAGGGTTCCCCTGTCTGGCATGTGGAATAAAATGTTGAATCATTTCGATAAGATAGTTCAGGTATGATGTTATGTCATAATGACGGCATTCATGCATAATTGTATAATGAGTGTCACATCATTGAAAGAGTATTCAAATACCTTTCCATTGACACCTCACTTGCAATGATGAGCACATATTATTGATTATAAAATGGACTACTATCTACCCCTACCCCCGTCCTTACTTTCAAGCTTTGCTAATGACACTGGTTGTATTAAACCACCACAAAATACACGAATGCAGCAATGTCCAGGTGACAAACAACTGAATTTCACATGCATATTTTTATAAGCTTCCTAAAAACATTGTGGTATAAATACCGTAGGGGTAGGGTTTCTTCTATCTGGCCAATGGACTATATGTAAGCAGCAGTCACTAAATGATGTCTTCAGGTAGGTGATGGCGTGATAATCATATATGTGTGTTCTTGCCGTGATAATTATATAAATGTATTTGTTGTAGAGTTGCATATTGTTTCGTAAATTTCAACATTATTAATTAGTACAACATATGTGGCTGTTTTCAACTATATCCAGATAGAGAAATTTTTTTTTAAATACATTTACTTGGATTAAATTACTTACTAAGCACTGGAGATTCGAGTTTTTTTGAGTATCTAAATAATGACCTGGATTTCCTAAAATGTCCTTGTCATTATTTTCGAGAGAAAAAACATTTGCGTGATATGTCATTAATTCAGGTATACATATGTTGGCATTTACATAATATAAATAATCATAATGATTTGATTTGAACAGTGATAAAGCAACGAGGTGATTTTCAATTTTCTAATTTAATCAATCATTTTACATCATTCACGTCTTAGATCTTTCGAAGGTATCTAGTTTGTGTTGATACTACAACACAATATGCAGAGCACATCCCGACGATTATAATATGCTTTATATGGCAAATGAAATCATAGGTGTGGCTAAATATGGCTAAATAAAAATTGTGCTCCTGCAAATCTCACCTGCAAATGGGCGACAATTTTATCAGACTACTATTCAGCTTGTACTTTCCTCATCATAAGATAGATGGTGAATGTCAAAGCTGAGCGGTCAACATTTGTGTAAATACATCTATGTCATTGCGAGTGGTTTTCGCCACGCAGAATAACTTCATCAATACCGGTATCTAAGTGGCTTTCCTCTTCAGCGACGCAAAGTAAATATAATGTCACGTCAGATGACCCAGGGCAGTGAAGTGCCACTTCAGTAATGATAGCTAGGGAAATATTGACGATTATGGACTACACATCACCTGGAGTAAACGCGATTCCAACGCAATATTATTCGGAATAAATCGTAGCGCCTCTGGTGCATACTATGACACTACTGTATAGATGAAACGCGTGAGATTGTCGACGGAAGTACAACACGTAATTCGCATGAATCTTTTGTCGTGCGCTGACACAATCGCGTATCTATGCCAACCTATGCTCACTTGCATTCGAAGTGATTCAAAGGGCAGACCAGCATATATTTTCGTTCTGATGCTACCGTTGTGATTTCTGTTTAATACAAGTAAGCGTCATTGTTGGTATGCTGTATTCTTTGCTGAAATGGTAATTCTTTCCGGCTCTCTAATTTGAAGTGCAAGTTGCGCTTCCGTCGACAATCAACCCTGCGATGCTTTGCGTTTATACTCGCCCGACGTCTAGCGATCAAAACCAAGGTATTCCGGGTAATAGTATGGTTCACCTTGTACCAATAATAGGATCCCGTGATATTTGTTTGCCAAAAGCGATTTTTTTGCATGAATGTTTTCTTTGGGGTCTAAGTAAACAGGAAAATAAAGGTGGCAATTTTACTTTTCGTTTTTAAAGTTTTTATGTGGTGTCAGACACACATACCCCAAGTGCCTTTAATTTACACGTAACTGCCAAATTGGCTGTCGATACATGTACAAGAGATTGCTCGCATTACACGCCGCACTGGCGAGCTGGCCAATGGTTTGCATAATGTTGACATTTATATATCCAAGCTGTATCTATTTATGTATATCTTACATCATATTTATTTATATGTTTATGTATATCTTATATCACATGGACCAGTTTGTACCTGGTAAAACGGGTTAATTTTAATTCCAAAACGAGCGATAAAACACCTGTGAACCGGCTGGGGCGAAATTCGCTATATTTGATATAACATAACGTTTTACCAAAAACGCTTAAGACATTTTTCGTCCAATGATCGATGTTCTGATTCAATAACAGTTATTTCATCTATTGAGTGCAAACAAATTGTTAGAAAAGTTGTTTTGAGTGGAAGACTAGGTTTATCGTGTCGAATGTTTATCGCGTCGAATTTTAATCTATGCATACATTTATAGTATGGAATGCCATTCACGACATTGTTCACGATTTTGTTGTCATGGCCTAATGATAATGATAGTTCTTGTTTAGTTTATTATTGAGAAATTTGTAATTAGTAAAACACATTGTTGCATTTTAGCTATGTACGTTCTTAATTAACGATATTAAAATAACTAAGATTGTAATAATATATCGTGAATTTTGTACCGATACAAATAGCATAGATAGTGCATAGGAACTACACAGCCAGTCAAGTTCATCATACAAGACTGAATGAACATACGCAACGTGCCCATAAAACTACTGTTGTCCCATGTTAACACCAAGTCCCAACTGACATAATATCTTGGCATATTTATATTTTGCTATGAGTGAACAAGGGTGTGTTGCTGTCTTTGGAACAACAACATACACTAACAAAGACAACTTTGTTAACAAGAACCTATCGACCCACAGTCATGAGGAGGCTGATACTCAAATACCTCTACATGTGATTGATGTCACAACACAAGGCACATCAATTCGATACATCAGACGTGTTCCTGCTGCTGATGTGACAGGTCAACTGAAGCTACTAAGTGGCAGAGGAAAAGTTTACCGAACAATTGACATAAAGGAAAGATTGGGGTGGAAATTTATTCAACATATCAAAGAAGACATGAATAGTGAACTTTCTTGCACTCGCACCTGATGACGAAATTGTTAAGACATTCCATTCCTTTGGATGTTTGGAAGAAGAAACTGTTACAAAACACATCGGGATGTGTATTCCAGCAGGAGTTCCTGCGTGACTGTCTCGGAACTAAGATGGGAGCTTTTCAGGATAAAAAGCTTTGAAGGTAAACCCCCCCAACATTAAATACCCTCAGGCCTCACATCGACAGAGCTCACTTCATGTTCAGACGAGACTAATCATACAAATAACCAGACCAGATCTTCCACTCCCCAATGACAATGGGTGGGAACAGAATGCCGATGGAAAGCTGTCGCCTGTTAAGCCAGCTCCTCTTGCTATTCTAGAGCTGGTTAAATGCCGAATATAAGGGTTCGTGCAGAGCGAAGACCAACTGTTCGTGTCATAAGAATGGTTTGCCTTACACAGCGTTGTGCCAGTGCGTGGACTGAGGAAACATAACGGAATATAGGTTAAGCCAAGAAGAAGACATGTAAAAGTAACAACATGGTTCTGGTCAAAACAGCTAGATGTTCTGTCTGGAATTTCTTATTGTTATTATTTTTCTCACTAAATACTTACTTATGTCATTGATAAACTGTGACTGTTGAGTTGTCCAAATAAGTTGTTTTCTTAGTCCATTTGTTGGTCTCACATCGGATGGGAGCCATATCCCCTTGTGAATGGCTACACTTCGTTTGACTGCCTCTTGACATGTCTGGCTTGAGTAAACCTACCAGGGACTTACGTCGCCACCAGTATAACTCTCCTGCTTATGTGTGATGGAATAGCCTTAATAAAGTGCAGTTTGTGAAATGTAATTATTGTTTTAATTTATAATTCCAATTGTATTACCTGACTGTGAATTCAACACAAATAGCATATAGCATTGGCAAGAACAAAATCGGATATCATGGTACAGTTTCGTGTTTATTGCAATAAATTCAGAGATATTCAAGATTTTGAAATCATATTCGTACAATAGGTGGGATAGTGATTTTCTGTTTACTTAAACCCCAAAGAAAACATTCATGCAAAAACATCGCTTTGGGCAAACACATCTCACGGGATTACATGGTATACCGTACTATAACGACTATTGTGTAACATACCACTCAAATTGTCACTGAGGGAGGGAGTGCTGCCAACAGATTGGCGTCAACAGGATGATGTGAACGATTTATGATGGTAATACTAGTGGGATGTTCATCAAAGCCTTATTCTCTTTATGATAGACACATTCGGATATATAGCATCAGATGTTTAAACATATCACCGAGACAAATGAATTAAGAAAAATGCTTGTTATTCCTGTTTCAGTTATCTAACCAAAAACAATTGTTGTGGCATTATCACACCATATTTAATCGCACTAAATAATACAGCACACTACCACTGTTAAAAAAAAATGTTGTACATGTGCAGCATATAACTGAGATAAATTAGTCATAGTGACATACAACATAGATATCACTGTTACTGTCACTAAAACATGCAACAATGATAACATCGTCAATAGGTATATTCACAAATACATTGATTACCTGTTTTTAATAGATGTAAACGTGTGTAGACATCGCTGGATGACGAACATTACTCTATCTCAGTCAGTAAGCACAGTCAAACAGATAGACAGACAAGTAGACAGACACCCATCCAGCCAGACAGACAGACAGTCCTGCCATGCTTTCGTTTATCCGTGCACGTGTACATATGTGTTAGTTCCTAATTACGTCCATCGCAGTTACACTGGAACAACATCGCTTAAATATTCCTTAACAAACGACACTAATCACGCGTTAAACACGCAAATGTATTAATAGTTGATCTTAAGCACATTGTTCTAACCCATAGCACGTCATAAGCTTGTCGTCATTCAGCAAACGTAATGGACAGACATGGTGCAGAGAACTTGTTCTTTCGCAGAGAAGGTTTTACCCCCAAGGTAGGCCCTCGTTGGCTACGTTGGGTAGCGTTTGTCGCATGCTGCGAGACACAGTTCGCGCTGTTTGGTGCATGCCTTCGGGATGGGCAACGGGAATGTTTTGGCGCAATTGTACGCTTTGATGCAATGAAGGAAACCACTCTCGCACATACGTATGCATATCTGGCGGTCCGTCTCTCCGGTGACCACGGCCGTCACGAACAGTGTCGAGATCGTTAACACCTGTAGCGAGAAAAACATCAGTGAATTGTGGCAGTGAATGGTGGCATTCGAATAAAGAACCACAAGTCGGAAAACAGGAATCCAGGTACGTTTATACATTCAAGAGTATTAGCGAATGCAAATTGGGTCACGCAGTAAAATATTTACTAACTTTCGTGAGTACCTGTAATAGTATCACATGTAATACTATTGATAACATTATTTGTTAATGTTAAAGCTAATTCGTCACACTGCAGCGTATAGTGCGAAGAATGACGTAACTATTTATACACACACACACACACACACACACACACACACACACACACACACACACACACACACACACACACACACACACACACACACACACACACACACACACACACACACACACACACACACACACACTCGCACGCACGCACGCACGCACGCACGCACGCATGCGCGCAGCCACTAAGGCATTCACATATGTCCGTACTTATGCACGAACACTGGCCACCGCGTGATAATAGTACGAAACTGTGATAATAGTATGAATCAAGCAGAAAACGTTATATGACTTACTTGTACATATCCCTGCAGGACGGTCATGTTTACATTCTCTCCGTCCGACCCTATAACATCATCATCAAAATCTTTAGCGACTAATTATGGTATGTTATCATCATCATCATCATCTAGTCGTCCGTACAATGGGTTCCATACAAATTGCTCACGATACTTCTCCGTTAGTGTCTGCCTGCATCAGTTCAGTGACTGTTATCTCGCATTCAGACGGCAGTGTTAAGCATGGTCTTTGTCATGTCCATGCTCTGGTTGCCAAGTACCCAGTTCTCTCACGACTTCTTTATTTCTGGGACAGTGACCTGCAAATTGGACTCGCCTCCATTTGATTGCTTCTGGATTTTTGGTGTTCCCATGTATAATTCTCTATTTATCACGTGTTATGTCCAGGAGATGTCTTATGTGCTTTATGTAGTAGTCGTGTATAGCGTCCATTCATATATTATATTAAAACAAGTGAGATGTCCAAATATTCGTTTTGTAATTATATTTTCATAAGGTAATGTATAAATACAATTGATTTGCGATGTATGGCTAAAAATAAATATCTTATGAGATTGAATGTATATTGTAGTTATAAGTTAAACGTGACTTTCACTGTCACTTTGGTGCTGTACACCGAACATCCCCTAGTTGTAGGCCGCCCTGCAAGACAAGCACAGCATCCTCCTGTTATAGTGAAATCTCGGTGTGATATATTTTCCAAAAGAACCGGATATGCTAGTAATATTAATTACAATGAACATTAATGCATTTCCCTCTATACGTTATTTGTTTATTTGCTAATTTTATGTTATTATTTCAGTTGTGTTTACAGTGCATTATGCAACCCCCCCGCAATGTTATCTAAAACCTACACGCGCAAAAATAGACCATCCCTTGTAACAAAACATAGTTTTACGTAAACTGTATGCTACATCCTCTATTTTGCCTCTCACTTACGGTTATTCTAATTATGAAATTTCCCATGAACATACTTTGATTTGCTGCAAACTAAGTCTTCTTCCATCCGTCTTCTTGTCACTCCATATCTCCTGTCTTCTCGTGTGACTATCTCTCCTTACCATATATCTTCTTGTAGCTTATCTCCTCTTTCTCCACAGACTTACAGTCTGGCACGACACACACAATTTCTCCCCGTCCCATTTTCATCCAAACTAACTGTTTCAGTTCCTCTACCTCCACCAGTAGACAGTTGAGATCTTCTGACACCCCTACCCGCAAAAACAATCTTCACTGGCACATGGTTTTCTGTGAGGTCGCATACTAAATGCATCTGCTTTCACTTGCCATTGGCAAGGCGCCATGAAATATTTACATTTATTTAGATTATGTTATATTCAATTGGTTTAGATATCCTCCTTCAATAGTCCTGGAAAAACAGTTTCCTGTGTAAAAAAAGTATGCTGTTGAACTATTTAGGTTTGAATTTAAATTTGCCAATTAATACGTACTATTTAGTTTCTATATTCTTAAAAACCCTGATTCCTGCTAATATACAAAGACCATCAAAACAGTTAGCCCGACGACGTCAACAAACCGTATTATCGCTCGCTAGCTGTACTGCCGGTGTCGGGCTAAAATTTGGACGCCGTCAAATGTTTTCCGTTGGTTGAATCTGCGCATGCGCGTATCTTGAAACATGAGCGTTGCTAGCTATAGAGCGTATATATATATATATATATATATATATATATATATATATATATATATATATATATATATATATATATATATATATATATATATATATATATATATATATATATATATATATATATATATATATATATATATATGTACAAAACAATTGAGATTTAACTGAAATACGATAACTATATATTAATTGAAATTCACTACGAAACATATCACTGTTATGTATGTGTGTGTGTATATATATATATATATATATATATATATATATATATATATATATATATATATATATATATATATATATATATATATATATATATATATATATATATATATATATATATATAGATATACATATATGCATAATTAATAATTAGCTGCACCAACGCATGTGCATGGAGAAAATAGTTCACGGCAGAAAATGCCGCTTTATATTTAAAATTAAAAATGTTTCATATTTTACGACAGAAAATGGAAATTCATCCATTATTTTCCGTGGTTGACATTTTCTGTTATAATTCATTGTTATTATATTCAGTAAGTATTATTGTAGCTATAATATGTTAATAAATTGATGATCAACTACCGGCCCGCGCATGCGCAGATACACTAAGCGGAAAACATTTGACGACGGAAACATTTTAGCCCGAAACTGGTAACCGAGATTAAATACATAAAATACAGTTCACTGCTAATTAATAATTCATTTTTAGAACACAATTGTTCACCCTGTTGATATGTTTCGCAGTGAATTTCAATTAATATATAGTTATCGTATTTCAGTTAAATCTCAATTGTTTTTGTATGTACAAAACAGTAATGATAAAAATGGGGTCAGTGTCTTTCCTGAGACCCAACGGGAGGTCCTCGCTGAGTCAAGACAATGGGCCACCCAGCGGTTATCACCGGACACATTGAGACGGCTGTCACCTATTTGATGAAACGGACACCTTCACATCATGTATGCTTTAGTCACGTCGTAATTAAATAACTGCATTGACGACGGTAGCGTGTAGTGACCTGTGCTACATAAACTGGTTCAGTCATATTAGTGTGTTGAATACGTACGGTTTCACTCAATATATTTATTCAGCTCAGCGATGGAACGTTTTGGATCTGATTCAGATTACCGTCGACGTGACTCGATTCAGACGGAGCCTAGTTTCGCTTATCCGACTGTCACTCGCCTTCGTGAGACTCGCCTGGCCGCAGAGGCGTGGTCTTGTCGTTACCCACTGTCACCACTCCATTTGGGTAGGCGTTCCCGTGAAGCGCCATCAACCAGTCAGCGTCGTTATCGAGATGCTACACTAAACATTTTGTTTGCCTGATTTAACTTTTCAGTCTGACAGTTCTTTCAATATAAGACAAGTTTAAAGTTAATTCGAATTGCATCGTAACTCTTATTTTATAAATTAGCCAAATGCCCGGATGACACCGTAATTAGCTAATTATGTATGCGCCCATAATCTGGGTGCATACATAGTTTCCGTCATAATGAAAAGTACACATTGATTCCAGGCGAATAACGAGGTTAGACGGAGCCCCACTTGATATGGCGTCGCCACTGTGATCGTGTGACGCACTGAACTGTTTTCAAGCACCAAGCGCCTACTTCATACTTACACATTCTTTGCTAGCGACAGTATTCGTGTAGGACATAGTGTCAATTAGCATAGGTTCTTACTGTGAAGTGTTGGGTAAGGACTCTCCGATGTCAGGCAACACTTCCGATGCGAACAACGGATCAACATAAGTCAATCTCGACATTTTAAAGGAATTATTTTGATTGAGTTCACAATTATGACATAAACAGAAGTACGGGTAATGCTTTAGTATGTAAATGTTGCCAAGAGATAATAAGTATGTTGGCAGTTAAATCTCTCGTGACCAATACAAGGTTATTTTCGCTAGATTCACAAAGACGTAAACGTTGACGTCTTTATGTCATGTTAATGTTTTGGATACGTATCTGAGAGATAAAGAGGGAATACGGCGAGTTTCGTGGTCTTGGTGAATTAAGCCTTGACCTTAATATATGACTGTGCCCGGTGAGAATGGTCATATATACTGACTATTTACCGAAGGAACGTAAACAATTGACCGTTTAATAGGATTGTTTTACTTAAAACTATTGAAAGCTACAAACGTGCATGTATTATTGATAATTGTAGTTAATAAGTTACTTAACGAAAATACGTTAATGCTTATTTTAGTAGTTACTCATTAGATAACATATTAACTGTTATAAGCATATGTCTCGTCAATCGTCCGATGCTATTTTCTTTTTTACGACATTATAGTTTATTTCGCCTTATATTCTAAGACATAACACTTTGACTTACAACGTAACGATCAGTTTTTAAGGTACCATTGTAAAAATAACCTAACCTAACCTATCCAAAAAGAAACATTCTAAATGACCGAGATGGGTTAATGCAGTGTCCGGCAAAAATATAATATGCCGTATTTTACTAGCATTCTTATCGCTGAGGTAGCATCGTATTTCAATCAGTCGTGTTTATCGTTTATCTCGTAACTGTAGTTCCATGACGTTCCTATTTGAACTTCCTCTCACGGCATTGTGGGATTTGTAGATAGAGGAATAATGCGCGATACCCAACTTCACGCTACGTATCCTCGAGAACTTTGGATTAATTTTAAGGATCGATATTACTCTACCTATTGTTGGGCAAAGGCCGTGCAATGTGTAAATAATGTACACGTAAAATACGTGTAGTTTGTAAGTAATGCTCATTCAGTCAGTAGTGATTGTGAATATCAAAACAAAATGGACACGCTGTACAATCTTCATTGAAGTAAGCAGCACTACTGCCGCTAGGGGTATGTGTCTTCACAGAATCGGAAACACTCCAGGCGTTCGTCTATGCAATGTTGCGGGATAAGGAGAGGGAACCGCTTCGCACAATGGTGTTCCTTAATGCAGTTGAGGAACTTAGCCTCGCATAGATCCATGCAGACAGCGTAGGCCGTTGACTGGGCAACCGTCGTGGAAACCAACAGCGTTGACGTCATCAACACCTTCAGTGAATACAAACAGATAGCAATGTGTGACGTATGTCGACGTAATGGACAAAGCTGTGGAAGACGCGACATGTTATACACACACATACATAATTGTGCAAGTCATGTCGGTGAGTTTTCGGAAATAATCGAAAATCCGCACCGTGAGGCAAAATTTACCACATGTATTTATATATGGATGTCTTTTTATACATATGCACGTTCTCATTCAGATTCTACACAAAAACTAGATAATTGTTTGAGCCACCTTCATTGAAGCAAGATCGAATAATGTATAACGTGATGTGACGAAACTCCAAGATGGCCGCGGAATTTGCACGTTACGCCATTATATCATTGACATATATGTCCATGATTATATGTTGAACAACGTCTCTCAAGTTTATTATATATCTCTATGTTACATACACCCAGAAGAAGAAGTAATAATAATGATAATAATAGAATAACAACTATAAGCAGTGGCGCAGCAGAACGATAAGAAGAAGAAGAAGAAAAGAAAGAAACAAGAGAAAATATGGCAGTAGCAGCTATACAAGTATTACTTTACCATGTATGACTGACATGTTCAGCAAATGTACGTACAACGAAGAAATTATAATAATATTAACAATAATAAAATACACGTATAATACATATGTTTACTACCTACTACGTGCATTACAGGCATGTATACAATCCATAGATCAGAATCGTGACACTACTGATTCAAACGTGACATTATTGACTTACCAATAGGTGCGCCCGCATTGCGGTCGTGTTTTGTGCTGCTGACGATTAGGTGTATATTGCTGCAACGTTACACGTAGTGACTGTTACTGTGTGAGTGCTTGTGTATACAACATATTGTTGTATATATTACACAACGCTTTAAAATATGTTTAGCACGCGTACATATATATACTGGTTCATTCCAACAGAAATTATGGAAGCATTCATAAATGATGAACTAGATTTTAAACATTTCCCTAAGATAAACACCAGATTCCACCAACTATTGTAACTTTTGATTAATTAATTTATTAATTCATACGTTAACTTATTAATATCATTGTAAATTTTAGTAATACCGTTAGCTATCGAGTGGATGGTAACATATTCGTATGACTTTCCTTTGGCGATGTCAATACCGAAGCATCAGGAAATAATATCAAATGCAACACGTGACTCTAGTGGCACAATGTCATGCTATCTACATACTTCTGCAATAATGTACTTTCTTACAAATCAAAGAGGCGGTTGGTCTACTCACGGACGGAACTTACAACCTACAATTCTCCAAGTGAAATTCGGGGGTAGTTTTTCTTTGACCTTCAGCTGTCCAGTAGCGTTCCATGCAACCCACAGTAATATATAAGCCACCTTCGTAAATGTTATCGAGTGTCATTTAAGCACTTAGTTAGACACGTCAACATGGCGTCAAGTGTTGATGTTGGACTTCGCGACTACTACAGGCAGTGCCGGATTAACAATGTGCGGCGCCTAGTACAAACGTTTTATGGGGGCCCTTCCCGAGTGCGTGAAAGACGAATATTGAGTATCGTATTCATAGCTGTCACCCCCTGAAGCGCTGGCGTGATATATTTCCCCAGCCACGATCCAGGCGCCGCAAGCAGCGATGTTCCCCAGCTCGTGGACCTAAATGAATGTCAAGAGCATTTGGAGACTTATGTCGACCCTTTTATTTCAAAAGTAAAGAACAGTTCATCTTCAACACATGCTTTCACTGGTTTCCAACAGGAAATCTCATTGGTTGGTGTTCAGCTGTTGACCAGTCATTGACCGCGTTTCACACGTCATTCGATAAAGGTAGATATTACCGGTAACATTAACGGTGCATCCTCAATTCGATTTTTTTGCTAGTCTAATTTCAAATTAGTATCCACTGCAACATGCTAGCTCGTTTGTGCAATTTTTCTTATGTAATTTTTGGAAAATCATCAGACAAACTATTCAATTACTTAATTCTTGTTCAGGATTATGAAAATATGCGTGACATTGCAGACATTTGCCGAGAGACTGTAATATTTAATGCAAAACCGTGAGTCGCATGGCTTATGAGCGAGAGTTGAGAGGTGTGGGTATTGACTATGGAGGTAACATCACACCTTTATTCAACTATGTTTGAATAGAGGCATTCGCAGAATGTTGTCGACGACGCCATACAAACGTACAAGAAAATACAGCGTACAATTACAAGCAAGAATTACAGCATATGGGTTTAGAATGCGACACCAAAAGGACAGTCACGTTTACATTCTCTCCGTCCGGATCTATGACAGCATAATCGAAAACCTTCAGCGACTAATTGTGGCCATAATGTTATATTGTCATCATCGTAATCATTGTCATCATCATCTAGTCGTCCGTATGATGGATCCCACACAAATTGTTCACGATACTTCTTCGTTGGTGTTTGCCTTTGCATAAGTTCAGTATTTGTTATTTCGAATTGAGACGGGAGTGTTAAGAATGGTATTTATCCTGTCCATGCTCTGGTTACCAAATAACCAGCTCTCTCAGGACTTCTTTATTTGTGGAACAGTGACCTGCAAATTGGACTCGCCTCCGTTTGATTGCTTCTGGATGTTTCGTGTTTCCATGTATAATTTTCTATTTGTCACGTGTTGGGTCCATTAGATGTTGAATGCTTTACGTAGTTGTCGTGTAGCATCCATCCATATATTGTACGTGATCTTATGCGATTGAGCGTCTACTGTAATGATACATTCAACGTGACCTTCACTTTGGAATTCTGTTCACTGAACACCCCCTGGTTGTAAGCCCCCCTGCAAGACCAGCGGAGCATCCTCTTTTTATGGTGAAATCTCGGTGTGGTGTATTTTCCATAAGAATCTGTTATGCTAGTAATATTAACTACAGTGAACATTAATACATTTCCCACTATACGTTATTTGTTTATTTGCTAATTTGACATTATTTCAGTTGTGAATTTGACGTTATTTCAGTTGTGCTTAGAGTGCATAATGCCCCGCATTGTTATCTAAAGCACACACGCGCACATATAGATTATCCTTTGTAACAAAACATAGTTTTACTTACGCCGTATGCTACACCTTCTATTTTGTCTCTCCCTTACGATTATTCTAATATACTGCGGGTTCAGTGTTTCCAAATCAGATACGCCAGCATCAATAAATCCATTTGACTATTGAACAGACGATCAGTCGCCATGCGAAGGCAAGGAGAGGCATCATTGGATTCAGCAGAAATTATCCAGCCTACTACCGATGGTGTATGACCAGACTTGACAGAGCAGGCTACGTAGACACCTCATTGGAGATGAAAGGTATGACGTGGTCCAAAGACACTGCACATAAAGATCTTCGGTCATCAGAGATCAGGCGTGGCGAGAAAGATCTTCAGACACTGATAACTGCTTTCCACAATTTCATAAATTCATTTGAAGTTGATGTCAAGGAAGATCTGTTTTGCATTTCTACTGGCACACGAGCTCAAGCTGAAGTTGCGAATGATATTTTGAATGCTGAAGCAGTTGGCAAAGCAGCATTCAAAACCTTTATCCAGAAGAGGCTTATTGCCAAAACTCTCAAATTCCATGCATATCTTCCAATGCAGTTCTTAAAGACGTTTGATTCTCTTAAAAAGACCAAGCAACTAAAGTCCTCGAAGATAGTCCAAATATCAGCACAACGGAACATCTTTGGCCAGCTGCTAATTCTCTATGAAGACAACAACCTTAGTCTACAGAAGGTACTGCAATATCCACTTGGTTCCACTTTAGCTACACCGGACGGGCTTCCAGTAAAGAAGACAAGGCCAAACTGATGCACCAGCTTGAAGATGATGCCGCGCTGGTTCATCATCCTTGCCTTGATGACTTGGGTGCATACGTAGTTGACGGGAACGCCCTGCTGCAACACTCACTGCTCTGCCTCGGACATTTGGAAAGTTGTCTAAGAAACTGTTCAGCGTGCTGCCCAAGGTGAAGAGGGTGGACTTTCTGACCGACACATACAAGGATAACTCAATCAAGTCAGCTGAAAGAAGACAACGAGGAGCTTCGGATGCATAACTCGTTAAATACCCCTCAACAAAACTGCCACAAGAATGGAAATCACTCCTATCAAACAATGACAACAATACAAATTTGATCAGGCTTCTGCTGTTTGAGTGGCAAAAGGCAAAGTATACTGCGTAACTCCAGGGTCGTGAGATCTTCTTTGTCTGCGGGGACAGCTGTATCTCATTGACATCAGTTGATGACATCACAGTAGAAAGTTCTCCATTCCCAGCACCCTCCTCGTCTCAGGAAGAAGCTGACACACGAATCGTGTTACATTGTTTCCGTGTAGCTACATCGTGTACGTCTGACCTCATCGACCGATCGCCCGATACTGGTGAGTTTGATGAGATAGAGCAGAATGTGTTATTTGATACTGGCTTTACAAACAAAAGACGACCGATGGATATGAAATGCCTCACCCGTAAACACAGTGAACTGATGTGTTCAGCATTGCTTGCATTCATTCGCGAGGGGAAACAGCCAGAAAGACTTTGGTTATATATATATATATATATATATATATATATATATATATATATATATATATATATATATATATATATATATATATATATATATATAACATAATCAATATATACATATTTCTATACATATATAACATACTCAATATATATATATATATATATATATATATATATATATATATATATATATATATATATATATATCCACCCGTGCGAACGAGTTGTACTCCAACATAAGTATACCATTTTCAATTTAAATTTTTCAACTTCATAAATTGTGATTCCTTGCTTTCAAATATGAAAGCTAATTATGACGTGTTATTGACATCACGGAGCACTTATACGTTATAGTATGACAATATTTGTATAGACAATTTATATACCTTTCCGTAGATACGACGTGTTATATGGTTTGATATGATGTTCAACGTATTATGCTGAAATACACCCCCTTGTTACATTTTTCAGCTCATTGGTCATACTTCCAGACACTCCCTGTCGAACAACCAGAAATTGCCAAGTAGAAAACAACTAGATTTCAAACTCCTATTATATAAGGTAATCAATAAATAGTGTCTTGAAAATTCCCTGGGGGATGGGGGTTATACCTGGCCCACGGACTATTCTGATATCTCAACACGCAAAAGGAAAACGTTCACTTGCACATGATTTCTGTGCAGCCGCATACTAAATACCTCTTTGCTTTCACTTGCTATTCGCAAGGCGCCATGAAAAATGTACATTTATTTGGATTTTGTTATATTCAATATATTTAGATATCCACTTTCAGTAGTCCTGGCAAAATTGTTTCCTGCATTAAACAACACAGTTTACGTTGCTGAACTATTTAGGTTTGAATTTAAGTTTGCCAATAAATACTTACTATTTATGTTATACCTACTTAAAACCCCTGTTTCTTACTAATATGCAGAGACCATAAAAAACAGCTAGCCCGATGACGTCAACAAACCGTATCATCGCTCGTTACCTCTACTGCCGGTAACCAAGACTATCTTGTTCGTATGAAATACAGTCCATGTCAAGGATTGAAATTTAATTATTAATTTTAGAGCACAATTGTTCACCGTGTTTATATATATTGTAGTGAATTTTTATTGGCGTAGAGTTATCTGATCGTAAAATCGCATTGTAACACGATTTAACAAGATTGCCATCCCAAACAACAAATTCCAGATGGCAAGTGGACAAGGAAGCCATTGTCTTATCGAGAGTCCAACAATGTTATCATTTATGTGTAGCCCGCTCTTATCAGATATCTATCAATTCTATTTTTAAACATATTCACACTACTAGCATTAACACAATCATTTGACAGTTTGTTCCATTCATTTATCACCCTCTGTGAGAAAGAATACTTTCTCATGTCCAACCTACACTGTTCCTTAACTAATGCTGCTCTGTGTCATCTGGTTCTACTGCCTTCTTTAAGTTTGAAGAACATATTCCTATCAACGTCCTCATAACCATTCACTGTTTTAAACACTTCTATTTGGTCTCCTCTTAGTCTCCTGATCTCTAGTGTTGTCAAACCACATTGTTATAAGCGACCTTCGTAACTAAGGTCTCTCAATTCTGGAATCATTTTAGTTACTCTTCGTTGCAATCTATCTAGCTTGCTTATGTCCTTCTTACGATACGGCCTCCATGCTTGTATACAATATTCCAAATGTGGTCTAACTATTGCTTCATACAGGCGTACAATTAGCTGTTTCTCCTTATACGTGATAGTTCTCGTAATTAGCCCTAGAATTTGATTTCCTTTCGAAGCAGAAATCCCACATTGCTCGGAAACTTTCATGTCAGCACTAAATGTTACTCCTAAGTCCTTTTCTTGTGTAGTTCTACCTAGTACAGCACCCCCCATTTTATATTCTTCGTCCATGTTTCCATGTCCTATGTGTATACATTTATACTTCCCAAAATTTAATAACGTGCCATGTTTGTGATCATTTAACTGATTTATCTAGATCATCTTATAAACTTTGTTTATCTGTATCATTAGTAACCTTTCTGAATACTTTTGTGTCATCTGCAAATTTCAGTACTTTGCTAGATATGTCATCTTCCAAATCATTTATATAATATTAAAAACAGTATAGGGCCTAATACTGATCCCTGTGGTACCCCAGTCAAAACAGATTTCCAGTTTGAAATCTCATCATCTGCTATTTCTCTCTGTCTTCTGTGTGTAAGCCACTCTTCTATCCAGTTGACTACACCATTACCTATACCATGGGCTTTTAGTTTAAGTAACAATCTTTGATGTGGCACTTTATCGAAAGCTTTCTGAAAATCTAAATAGACAACATCCACTGTTGACCCGTCATCTACCCACTTTGTAATTTCTTCCAAAAAACATAAGAGATTGGTTAGACATGACCTTGCTTTTAGGAACCCATGTTGAGATGTATTTATTAATTTATGTTTTACGAGGAATTCCACCATGTGGTCTCTAGTTAATGTTTCGAGTAATTTACATACAACTGATGTTAAACTCACTGGTCTGTAATTTTCTGGTTTGTTCCTCGATCCCTTCTTAAATATCGGTGTAATGTTTGCTTCTTTCCATTCTGAAGGAACTATTCCTTCTTCTAGTGACAAGTTAAACACTTTAGTGGTGTACTAATTTGCTCTATAATTTCCTTAAGCAGTTTTGGTGGTATCCCATCAACTCCAGGTAATTTATTATCTTTCATCTTCTTAATTTTCTTTGTTATCATTTCAGGAGTTCCAAATAACTGCCCTAAATGTTTAAATGAATTAAATCTCAATTGATTTTGTATGTACATCAATGCAAAAAATTAAGTCAGTGTTTTTCCTGAGACTCAACGCGGAATCAAAACAATGCGCCTCCTAGCGGTTATCGCCGGACACATTGAGACTGGAATTACCTGTTTGATGAAACGGACACATTCACGTTATTCACGTCTTAATTAAACAACTGAATTGACGACGGTAACGTGACCTGTCCTACATACGTTCTGAAGCATCAAGCACCCACTTCATACATACGACAGTATTCGTGTCGGGCACAGTGTCAATAGGGTCTTACTGTGAAGTGTTGGGTCACGGATTCTCTTGTGTCAGGCAACACTTCCTGTGCGCAGAGCGATTCAACATTGGTCGATCTAGACATTTTAAAGGAATTGTTTTGATTGAGATCATAATTATGACTAAAACAAACGTACAGCTCATGTCTTAGTATATACAGGATGCCAAGAGATAATAATATTCGTAGTTAAATCTATAATTGATTTGACGACCGATGCAATGTTATTTTCGCTAGCTTCATAAAGAAGTAAACTTTGACGTTCGGATGTCTCGTGAATGTTTTGGTATATGGTTTACCATGGTATTTTACCATGCATGCTATACCATGTTATTTTACCATGGCACACCTTGATTAACATGTTTCAAAACTACATGGTATTTTACCATGGTATAATTAAGGGTTGTTGCTGATTGTAGTTAATAAGTTATTTGACGAAAACGGTTTAATCATTTTGTAATAACTCATTAAATACTACATTAACTGTTTTATACTGATTTTATCTCGATATATAAATGTGCGAAATGAGAATATTCACATATACCGCCTATTTACTGAAGGAACGTAAACAACCAACCGTTTAATAGGATTATGTGACAAAAACAATTGCAAGTTGCAAATTTGCATGTGTTACCTTATGAAAATATACCATGATATACCACGGTATATCACGGCAAACCATGGTAGACCATGGTAGACCCTGGTAAGCTATGGTGGATCATGGTAAGCTACGGCATGCCATGCTTAGTCATATATTGAGTATGGTAATGTATGCTAAACCATGGTTTACCTGTTTCAAAACACCATGGTATACCTTTATACTTTACCATGGTTTCCAAGCACGGACTATACAGTGGTTTTTTACCATGTCATACCATGGTCTACATATTTTAAAACAACATGGTATTTTACTGTGATATATCATGGTATATCATGGTAAATCATGGTAAACAATGGTCAAATCGTGTAAGCTATGTTAGATCAAGTTAAGCTATGATATGCCATGCTTTGTCATATACTGTGTGTATTGTATGGAATACCATGGTTTACTATCTCAATACTTAACGTATAGCCTATAAGTTGAACGAATCTCATACGTAGCCGTAATGGAGTTTCAGCGGTAAGCTAGAAGCAGTGAACTCGCCCATGAAGCGCTATTGTGAGCGGGTGTGACAGGAAGTGGGAAGTTATTTCTAACGACTGCTGGGAGGTTAGCCTAAAAAATAGGTGGGAGGTTGGATTGGTGGGACGTGGACTCTCAAAATTGGTGGGAGATTAGCCTAAGAACAAGTGCGACTGAGGTTGAGACCACTGCCACACATCCCTCTAGTGCATTTTGCGGCTTTCACCGTGCATGAATGCATGAATGATTTTCCGCGAGCGGGGTTGTCGACTCGTTCTTAAACGTATAAACTACAATACAACAAGTGGCGTTTCCCTGTCCTTTTAAATTTTAAATACATATATCTCCACGGTAGTTCAATGACGTTCCTATTTGAACTTCGTCTCACGGTCCGTATGAATTGTTGGAATTGCAGGTGCAGGAATTATGCACCAAACCCAATTTCACACAACCTATCCTCGAGAAATTTGGATTAATCCAAAGGAGCAATATTACTGTACCCATTGATGGGCAATGGTCATGCAATGTGCAAATAATGTACACGTGGAATACGCGTAAATGTCATTCACTCAGTTGTGATGGTAAGCATAAAAATGGACACGTTGTACAATCTCCTCTGACGGAAGCTGCACTACCGCCGCTAGGGGAATGTCTCTTCACAGAACAAGAAACAATCCAAGCGTTCGTCCATGCAACATTGGGGGACAAGGAGAGGGAACCGCGTGGCACAGTGGTGTTTCTTGATGCAGTTGAGTAACTTGACCTCGCATAGATTCATGCAGACAGCGTAGGCCTTTGACTGGGCAACCGTCATGGAAGCCAACAGCGTTGACATCATCAACACCTTCAGTAAATACAAACAGATAGCAATGTGTGACGTATGTCGACATAGTAGACATATGTGTGTGTGTGTGTGTGTCTCTCTCTCTCTCTCTCTCTCTCTCTCTCTCTCTCTCTATATATATATATATATATATATATATATATATATATATATATAGAGAGAGAGAGAGAGATATATATATATATATATATATATATATATATATATATATATATATATATATATATATATATATATATATAGATAGATAGAGAGAGTGTGTGTGTGTGTGTGTGGTGCGTGCGTGCGTGCGTGCGTGCGCGCGCGCGCGCGCGTGTGTGTGTGTGTGCTTACGGTTTACGTACGACGGTCATCTAGTTCTTTCACGCAGTACAAAACAGTACGTTATTCGTTCTGCGTACACTATCCAGCGTTTTTCATTAACATAACGTCCCAACTAAGAGGCTCATATACTTTTCACACTCCAGTGACAGATACGTGACATTACTAACTCAAACATGACGTTACTGACTTACCAATAGGTACGCCCGAATGGTGGTCATGTTTTCTTCTGCTGAAGATTAGGTGTATATTGCTGCAACGTTACACGTAGTGACTATTACTGCATTCATGCTTTTGTATACAACATATAGTTGGGAACTATATAACGCCTTGACATCTGTTTATCACGCATGCTTATACACTGGTTCATTCCAACAAAAATGCGGACAACAATCAGTTGTGACGATATAGCTTGTAAACGTTTCCTTAGCATACATTTACCTTTTTCTTTCCCCTTCATTTGGCCGACACGAATGACATAAGCACCATATTCCATCAAATATTGTAGCATTGGTTATTTAAGTGATGCATTCATTCATTCATCCGTTAGCTTAATAATATCATTATAAAATTTCGTAATACGTGTGACTGTTCTTTTGCAATGTCAATACCAAAACATCAGGAAATAATATCAAACGCAACACATGACTCTAGTGGCACAATGTCATGCTATCTGTATACATAGGCATTATCTTACTTTCTTGCAAATCAAAGAGACGGTTGGTCTACTCACGAACATATCTTACTACCTACAGTTCTCCAAGTGAAATTCCGGGGTAGTTTATCTTCGACCTTCAGCTGCCCAGTGACGTACAGTGAAACCCGCATTACTATATAATCTACCTTTGTAAATGTCATCTTATATAATTTATAAATTTAGTTATATGAACGTCAACACTTAGTTATTCACTTGAACATGACGTCAAGTGTTGATGTTGGACTTCGCGCCTACTTCAGGCAGTGCCTGATTGACAACATGCGGGCTTGTTACAAATATGGGGCCCTTGCCGAGTATGGGAAAGACGAATATTGAGAATCGTTGTATTAATAGCTGTCGACCTGTGGAGGGTTCCTAGGCGTTAGACATTTTCACAGCCAGGCGCCGCATGCCTTGGCATTCCCCAGCCCGTAGACCTCAGTGGATTTCAAGAGCATTTGGAGACATTTTAAAACACTTTTATTCCAAAAGTAAAGAACAGCTCCTCTTCAACACGTGCTTACACCGTATTTCAACAGGAAATGTCATTGGTAGGTGTTCAGCTGTTTACCAATCACTGACCGCGTTTCAAACGTTATTCGGCAAAGGCAGATATTACATATTACATAAAATACAACAAAGTTTTTTTAGCAAGCAAAAAATAATATCCAAATAATTTCAACCAAATTAGATAAAAAAATAGAACGCCGAACTCTCAATCAAGAGAACCCGGGTTCGATTCCTCTTGGTGTCGTTTCGAAACTTTGGCAATTTCGCTCACCCCACATTGCCACAGTTCACTCAGCTGTATAAATGAATACGTGGCTACAGACAGAGTTGCATAGGTGTCCGAGTAATATTCGCGCAGTAATTGCATCGTGGTTGAATGCTCCGCAGAGAAGTCGTTGAGAGATGGCGCTGGAATGAACAGGTCTGCCAGTGAGTGAAGTGTAAAGCGGTCGGACCAGTCCCGAAGAATGGATACCGCGTTGATCCAGGAAGTCTAACTGAGGCATGACCTCTTGAGGGACAAAGAGGAGAAAAATAACGACACGTTCTTCAGTACTGCAATGTACATAAATAATTTTTTCAGTCACGTGTCGTCGTTTTGTGCTCATGGTATCGACAGCTGTGTGTGTGCGTGCGTGCGTGCGTGCGTGCGTGCGTGCGTGCGTGCGTGAGTGTATTGTGGAATAGTAAATTCGTGAAACAGTAAAGAACGCATCTGGGCTGTAAATTTAGACCAGTCATTAGGCGTCTACCATTGCAACCTTGATTATTTAAAGGCATTAAGCAAATTAATAATATTATATGTTTTATTGGCTGTTTATCGGTGCTTATCTTCATGTTAAAAATCCAAGTTGATAGTTCTCGCGAATCTAACCATCCGACGTTTGTTTTCATCTTGAAATTTAATTCATTAATAGTTGCGATAGTCTCTCTCTATGTTCCAGAGACTTCCGCAACTATGGCAAGGTGCGGGGAAATGACTAAATGTCATGCTTCAGAAACTATCGCAACTATGGCAAGGTGCGGGGAAATGACTAAATTTCATGTTTCAGTAACTATCGCAACTATGGCAAGGTGCGGGAAAATGATTATCAATCACAAACCGAGATGAATAACATCATAAGACTGCGTTTGTTTTTAAATGGCAAATGAACAATTGAACTAATTTATATTTTACACAGTACAAATATACTATTTTGTTCTTCATAAGGATGACAATTAGGGGAAATTAGGTTAGGGTAAAAAACAAAGTTAGTGACATGTTATTTTATGTACACTTTAAATACTAAAGTGTTGAAAACAACACTAAAATGTTTAAATACAACATTTTCCAGTTGTGTCCACAGTGACTGCTCTTAGTTTTGACATTTCACTACCTGGCAAGTGTTGTAGTTCCAACACTGCAAAGGGTAAGTATTTTAACGTTTAAAGTGTTAAAAGTATGACATTTAAAAGTGTTCATGATTTGGTAGGTTTAGAACGGGTCCTGAGTTGCACGTTGTCGTCTTCCTTTCAGCAGCACATGTAACTTACCACAGCAAAAACCAAATTAACCTTTCTAATAATTTACAAATCACTGAAGTTAAACTCACTGGTCTGTAATTGTCTAACCCTTTTTAAGTAGTGGTATGATGTTTGCTTCTTCCCATTCAAAAGGAATCACTCCCTCTTTTAATGACAAGTCTTAATTGAATATTTGTGGCGGAATTCCTGTCACTCGATGATTTTTATCCTTCGCTGCTTTTATTTTCTTAACTCCCATTTCTGGAATTAACTGCCCCAAATAGTCTGAATGATTCTCCTGAAACTCAACATCTAGAACCGGCAATGAACTAATATCCTCTCTCTTAAACACTGAACTGAAGTATCCATTTAAATCTTCCGCCATTAAAAACCCCTGTAATATTATATTTCTAGCACTTCTAGAGGTCCAACCTTGTCTTGTACGTTTTGTCTACTCCTGACATATGCATAACAACTCTTGCTGACATTTTTATGTTACAGATCAATTTGTGTTCATAGCTTCTGTTAGATTTTCTAATTTCAGTCGTAGCTGCATTAAGTGCCTCTTTTTAATAGGTGTAATCTTCTCCTATCTGGTACACCTATAAGCCCTACACATAGTTTGGTTATACGCTATTTTGTAATAGCTTCTTTTGACAAGTGTTTCTTTCTAGATCGTTTCTGCGTTTTTTTAGAGACCAAATAGTTCAAAGATGCCCTCATTTTCATATTTTAAAATGTTCCAACATTCAATTGCTGTCTTATTCCTCAGCATGTTATTCCAGTCTAGCTCTGCTAAGCATTTTCTCATATATTTATATTTTCCTTTGTGGAAATTTCTCGTGTATTTCTTTTTTTTTCTTTCTGATTTTATTTTTTATGTTAAATGCATTTGGCTATGATCACTGTGACCCAATGGTTGACTGTTACCCACTGTTACCCAATATATTTTAACATAACACTAATTCGTTTTGTGATTACTTCTGATACATTCTCTCCCCTGATTGGGTCTAGCATGTGTTGAGTAAGGAAGCTATCCTGAATTAAAAATAAACTTGTTTGGTCCTCGCCACTGTCTATATATTTTCATTGTATGTGTACGTGGTTAAAATCTCCCATTATGATACATTTCCCTTTGCTGTGATAGAGCTGCTACTGAAAAGGAGAGGGGCGCGATTACATACCGGTTAGAAGGCCGGACTCTCAATCGAGAGTCGGTTTCAAATCCCACTGCGATCGCTTCGAACCGTTGGCAAGTTTGGTCACCCCACGTTGCACTCAGCTGTATAAATGAGTACCTGGCAGTACCGTGCAGCCTTCGCGTAATTGCAGCGTGGCTGAATGCTTCCCAGATAAGTTGAGATGGCCTTGTAATGAACAGGTCTGTCAGGGGGTGAAGTGTAAAATGCCTTCAGCTGTCCTACGGACTGGACACCGCGCTATATAAGAATGTACCTTTACCTTTACGACAGCATGCCAGTCAGGACCCATTCTAAGTTTGACAAACCATAAACACCTTTAAATGTCATACTTTTAACGCTTTAAGTACTGAAATAATTACGCTTTGGAACTACAACACTTGCCAGGTGGTGGAATGTCAACACTAAGAGCATTCACAGTGGACACACCTGGAAAGTGTTGTATGTAAATATTTTCGTGTTGTTTTCAACACTTTAGTATTTATAGTGTACATAACCTAACATTGTTATTTTATCGTAATCTAATGTGCCCTAATTGTTATCCTTATGAAGAACAAAATAGTAAGTTTGTACTGCGTAAAACATAATTCAGTTCAGTTGTTCATTTGCCATTTAAAAATAAACGCAGTCTTATGATTTTATTCAGCTCCGTTTGTGGTACTCCCTATCATTAATTTATAATATTTATGACTATTTCAAAGCACGACGAGACAGACTGACAGTTGTTCCGTCGACTCTCACAAAAATACCACCCTCAAAACCCGGATCCACAAATAAATACGTCAAGTCCGTTTTAGATGTTATCATTTCCCCGCACCTTGCCATAGTTGCGATATTCTCTGGAACATGAAATGTTCAAGTTCCAAGTTCAAGTTCCAGAGACTATCGCAACTATGAATGAATGAAATGTTAAGATGAAAACAAACGTCAAATGGTTGGATTCGCGAGAATTATCAACTTGGATTTGGCATATAGATAAGCACCGATAAACAGCCAACAAAACAAACATATACTATTATTAATTTGCTTAATGCGTTTAAATAATCAAGGATGCAATGATAGACGCCTCATTATTGGTCTACGTTTACAGCCAAGAGGCGTTCTAATGTGCGAAATGAGTTTTACTCTTCCACGAATTAACTGTTCCACGATATATACAGCTGCCGTTACTATGCGCACAAAACGACGACACGTAATGATATTTGAAGATATGTGGTATTGTGTGGCCCCTATACACGTGTGTGTAGTAATGCGTGCACATATTGGTAAACATTGAAGGGTGTCGCACATGCAGGCATTTTACAACAGCGGGCAATGTCTAATTTTGACTAAGCTCGATCAGCATGTCAATGAGATAAAAAAGTAAAAAGTTTTCAGATTTTTTGGCCACCAGTGGGAAAATCAACTGTATGCTGAACCGTGAAGTCCGGGGTGAGGCTGGCATCGATACTGGTCGTCGACTTTTGTTTTCTTCTTCCATTATTGATCCCGTTTCATTTCCTTCTCCACTACCCGTCTCCACTCACCCTGGTAATCGTAATGGTTTACCTGTTTCTAAACACCATGGTATTTTACCCTGGTTTCCCTGTTTCATGATATTTCACCAAGGAGTACGATGGTATATTTTTGTAAAGGTAGAACCGTTGATAATTAATTTGGTGGAAAAAAAGTTTTTTAATGTCACTCTTTGTTTTCACAGGAGAACTTGTGTATTGTCTTGTTTGTCGTCATACGCTGTATTGTCTTGTCTGTCGTCATACGCTGTATTGTCTTGTTTGTCGTCATACGCTGTATTGTCTTGTTTGTCGTCATACACTGTATTGTCTTGTTTGTCGTCATACACTGTATTGTCTTGTTTGTCGTCATGCGCTGTATTGTCTTGTGTGTCGTCATACGCTGTATTGTCTTGTTTGTCGTCATACACTCTATTGTCTTGTTTGTCGTCATACGTTGTTTTGTCTTGTTTGTCGTCATACGCTATATTTTGTTGCATATATATGTTTGTATGTCGTTGTCAGTAACAATCTGTGAGTGCTTACGTTCAAACATAGTTGAACAAACACTAAGATATGGGGTCACCTGTGCTCTTCCTCCTTGTTCCCTGCTGTACAGGGGTGAGGGTCAGGTAAAATATTGTCGAGCTACTCTTTCTGTTCTTTCTTTCCATAGTTTTCTATCGGCCGCTCCCTCTCTCAATCTTTAATCCTTCCCCGATCTTCTCGTGTCCCTCCTCACGCAGTCCTCCCATCTCAGCTGTGGCCTTCCCCTTTTCCTGCGTCCTTGATGTTTTTTCCACCTCTGCTCTCTTTGCTAGTTTGCTTGCATCAATTCTTACCAAATGGCCTGCCCATCTCATCCTGCTTCTCACCTCCAAAGTCAGTATCAATCGGTCTTCGTCTTTCACTCACTCGTTAAGGCTCCCACATAACGTCTGTGCCCTGTCCCCATATTTTTAATCCGGCACTTATTTCACCACTGCCACAACTTACGTTCGTTGTGCAGATTCTGCACATCTTTATTTCATTTGGTAAACTCCATTTTTTTAAAGGAATCTCAGTTTCAATCATTTTCAATTGCACACAATCGTGGATAGTGTTTGTACTGATAATGTGTTGAGAAACACAATGACATTCGTTTTTTCCAATTATGTTATGCTACACAAGATCAAAGATTACTACTTAAATTAAAAGCCCATGGTATAGGGGATAGCATAACTGACTGGATAGAACAATGGCTGACTGACAGAAGACAACGAGTTGTAGTAGATGGAGAACTTTCAAATTGGAAATCGGTTTTGAGTGGGGTACCTCAAGGATCAGTATTATGACCTATATTATTCTTAATTTATATCAATGACTTGGACGACGGTATAACAAGTAACGTACTGAAATTTGCGGATGACACAGAACTGTTTAGAAAGGTTAATAGTGATAGTGATAAACAACATTTACAAAACGATCTAGACAGATTAGTGAAATGGTCTGTGAAATGGCAGTCCTGCTTGCTACCAGACATTGTGTATACTTTCACGTGGTTTGATTTTTTTCAATATTGCAGGCAGCTTATATACAGAAAACTACGCGTAACCTGTTTCAGTAAATTAACATTAGACTGGTTCCATCCACACACTCAATACAAATTCTTGGCAGAGGGATTTAGCAGCTAACCACCCAGTCATAAATCAGGGCCAGTCGTTATAATCACGAGATTGGTAGAGGCAGAGGTGGCTTATGCTTATAAAGGAAGATGACAGTAGAGGTTTATTTACCGATGTCCAGATCCTGTCACATTGTACAGTATCGTCAATGTGAGCAGGAGTTATGGCTTGTGCCTTCTGTTGAGATTTTCTCAGTGAGAGATATAGATGCTAGGGTTGCTCACTCACAGTTAAGCTTAATGATTATACATACTTTTGTCTGCTCAAACAATTGTCTAGAATTTGGAACTACTATTGGAAGCTTTCTTTTATATTAGTTGCCTGTGTCTAAACTAGCAAATGAAGCTCTGGTGCACTCACAGCTCAGAACGTTCGCCTAATTCGCGGCAGTTTAAACAACTACCTAGAACTTGGTGGATATCTTCTTTGATGCTGGCAAATTGAATCTGATCCTGCACAATGAAGATGTAACTTCCTCACAGACTCATAGCTAATGCAGTAAAACGAGCATGTCAATTCTACTTGCCTTATTCAGCATTGTAAGTAACAGCACTAAACTGGCATCAACAGTAGATTTTATGATGACCACAACACATTCAGCAACATCATGGAATCAGCAAACGTGACACTCAGACATTATTTGACACATTTTGCCAGTTTGTGACGTCCAAATGAGGATTTAGGCAGGTCCAAAATCCCAACCCTGGGTATTAGGTCACATTATTTGACACATTTTGCCTGTTTGTGACGTCCAAATGAGGATTTAGGCAGGTCCAAAACCCCAACCCTGGGTATTATGTCAGGAATCTAATTATTTGAAGCAATGATTTAAACCCAAAATTAAGTGTTTTAAATCAATGATTAACATTTTTAAAATCAAGTGATTTTAATCATTATTTAAATCATTGATTCTAACCACCAACTCGGGGGAAAGCATCTTCACAAGACTGCAAACACTCCTGGCGTTTTTCCATGCACAGCTTAGAAACAAGTAGAGGGAACTCGCTGCTGCAGTTGTGTTCCTTAAGGCAGAAGATAAACTCTGCCTCGCAAACGCTCTTGCAGATATCGTAAGCCGTCGGCTGGCCGACCGCTGGCGCAAACAACAGCATCGATGTCACCAGTACCTTCGGTGAATAACAACATACACGTAACTCAATGGATTAATCCGTGGAAGGCAAGGTACAAGACGTAACTTCACTCACTCACTCACTCACTCACTCACTCACTCACTCACTCAATCACTCAGTCAATCAATCACTCAATCAATCAATCAATCCTTGATCGAGACGATCGTTGGGTGCTCTACTGGATGCTACACCAACTACCCATCGCCACTGGTCTCTATCCTGGGTTGCCTCAGGGAGATCCGTGAGCGGCATATTCGCCCATTTTTTATGTTATCGAGCCACATCTTCTTGGTCTTCCCCTTTTTCTTCCCCCTTTCATAGTGCCCTGTTTAATTTCTGCAATGATGCTGTTGTAACGAGTGGTGTGTCCGCACTGTTTCGCTAGGTATTCATCTAGGGGCGCGATGGCATACCGGTTAGAAAGCCGGACTCTCAATCGAGACAACCCGGTTTCAAATCCCACTGCGGTCGCTTCGAACCTTTGGCAAGTTTGATCACCCCACGATGCCACAGTTCACTCAGCTGTATAAATGAGTACCTGGCAACGCAGACTGTTGTGGAAATGTGAACGAGTAGTCTTCGCGCAATTGCAGCGTGGCTGAATGCTTCCCAGACAAGTTGAGATGGCTTTGGAATGAACAGGTATGCCAGGGGGTGAAATGTAAAGCGCTTTGCGCGGTCCTACCGACTGGATACCGCGCTATATAAGAACGTACCTTTATATGTTATGACAAAGTCGTAGTTAGTAGTAGCGAACGTTTTGTTATAAAACGTCTTAATCCGGGTAGCGCCGCTAGGGCCCACCACCTTTAGACGTTTCAGGTTTTCTGCACATCGCGATATGTATTATGCCATGTCTATGTCTGGCCAATATGGGCATTCCCAAACTCTTCGCAAACATGCGTCAATCATCATTTCCGATGAGTAGATTTTCTCTTTCATCAGCTGATGCAACGTGTTCACAACTGGAGTTCCTTTGAAAATGAGACCATCTTGACTCGTCAGTTCCTCTCTGAAGTTGAAAAGGGGCATCAGGGAAGTAGGGAGATCGTGTTTCTCACCAGGCCATCACTGCAGAATCACACGTTTCAGGACCTGGATGATTCCATCGTGTTCTGTCGCATATTTGATCCCGCGTAGTTTTTTGCTTTTGTTTGATCTAGTACCGAGATGGGCATTGTTCACTTGCTCAAATTCTTCTTGTGATAGCAGTCTAACCACCGTTAAATGTGCTTTGGAGAGAGAATGTTAGCTAGGAACATTTGGTTCCCTTGTAGATATACCACATCAACATCATGCCGTTGCAATTGCATCTTCATGCCTTGTGATCTCACAATGCGATGACCACACGGTCAAACGTACACTAGTTAAACCTTTCGGGCGCAAATACGATAGCTAACTACTCCTCTATTTGTGCATATCGCTTTTCGGTTTCTGATAGAGCCCGACTTGCAAAAGCGACAGATCTTCCCTCCTTTAACAGTGCAACTCCAAGACCGGATTGTGATGCATCACGCTGAATTGTTAGTTCTTTGTCCATGGAACATCTTTCTTTGTGAGCTGCTGAAACGGTATCATCACATCCGATATTATATGTAGGTAGGAACCTCGCAAGATAGTTTACGAATCCGCCGAGACGTCGAGACAGTGGGAGGTGGCATTTGTTGTAGTGCCTCTACATTTGTTGTAGCGCCTCTACATTTGCCGGGTCGAGCTTGAAGCCCTTGTTGGTGACGAGATGCCCATGGGAGGATATCTCTTCCTTTCCTAACTTCAGTTTGTCTTTGTTGTTCCGGATACCAACGTATGTACGTTGTAGTAGCATTCGCAGCTTCTGATCGTGGTCACGCATGGCTTCATCGTGGCCATTGTCTACACCGTACAGTTCGATATCATCCGCAATGCACACCACACCTTGTAGATCGCATATAGCTTGCTGCAACTTCTTTTGACATATCTCAGAAGATCGCTTATTCCAAATGGTAATCGAAGGTATGGTGGTATGATATCTTCCTGCTTCAATACAACAAACGGCACATTATAAGTTTGGTGTGTCGTTGAATTCCCCAGAATTAATATGCACTCTCCAATCAGGGTCACTGTGGAATTACTCCACGTCGTCAACTGTCGTTGGCGACATTGGGGCGTCTGCGATCAGTTTTGCTGATATAATATTCACTGATGCACCAGAATCAATATGGAGCACAATTCTGTTTCAAATTGTCTCTGGTTGAATCGACCGCGATGACAGGTCGTCCATGTTCTTGTACACGTGTCACAAATGTGGATTTATGTTATCCACCATTGTGTCTGATTCAATATCTGAGTCTTCTGATTGAAGGTCGACTTTATGCACTCTTCTCGTGTTTTTCGATTTGCATATCTTATCGAAATAGTTCCTCCTACCACATGTTGAGCCACAGTATTTGCAGGTGACTATACCACTGCCACGTAATCCACCCAGTACCTCCATGGCCTGCTCCCCAGGCAGGAGTTGAGTGTGGCAGCCCGCACTTCTGCCGGTTGATACGTCGTGTAGGAAGCTGTTTCGTAATTTGTCCATGCTATTTTGAAACGTTTCCACTTCTTTGTGAGTTGACGTACGTCCATTATCAGCTTAGTTGGGAACGGAACAATCTGTAGGATCGTTGGCATTGCTGCGATGATACTGATATTGATGGCGCGCACTATCGGTGCTTCGCCTTCGCCGGCTTGCGAACCGCTGGTTTCGGTGTCCGGGTCTGACATGTTTTATCGTTCACTGGCGTTTAGCCGACAAACTGCCTTATTGCGGTGATACTTACGTAATGCTTTGCATACAATGTTCTTCACCGCTGCCATGTTTCGTTAGGTACGCGTCTAAATGTGTTATGACAGAATCGTAGTTAGTGGTAGCGAACGTTTTAATGTAAAAGGTCTCAGTCCGGGTAGCGCCGCCGGTTCCTCCAAGGTTAAACGGATAATGTAATACGTAGTAATCACGTACCATTGTAGCTTCCTTCTTTTAATTATATTCAGGACTGGTTTGATTGAATGATTGATTGATTGGTTAATTGGGTACTGTTCCCGTGGCATAAATATTCATGAAACAGCTTAATGTTGCAATAAGTCCCCCCCCCATAGTCCACGGCATTTCATCCGGTCAGTCGCCATCTCTCTGAGCCTCAAGGTCCCCCCCAGACCGCTGCCTGACACCCGGCTCTTTGAGATCTGAACACAGCACATAATAACGACAATAATAAGTAACAATGCATTCCGCTACTACGCATGCTGCTACCAATACTTTAATAATATTAATAAAATAACTAGATATATTGTTAACAGCATTAACACTAATATCAGCTGCCACATAGCCCGTGGTATGTAGGTAGGAACGTGAAATTACTGACTTACCAATAGGTGCAGGACGGTCATATTTGCTTCGGCCGACGATTAGATATATGCTGCGATTTCTCGTCAAATTCGTTCACCCGCGTTGCCCCAACTAAGCTGTATAAATGAGTACTTCGCTGTACGCAGCGGTATACAATAGTGTGAATGGTTAGCTTTCATGCAGAAATTGCAGTGTGGCTGAATTCTTATAAGAGAAATAGAGTTTGTGTCTACTGAACAAGTCTGCCATATGTAGGTATTTGGGCAGTACTAAGAACAGGTAAACTTAATTCGGTAAAATGATAGCAACCATTTCTATTAAGAAGAGTAGGGAATAGTTATGCACAACATTCGACAGAAATGGGTGATTCGAAATAATCCCCAAAGTCACTTTGCATCTGCCACTGAAGTATGAATTACTTACCTTTCGTGGTGAGTTGGCAACGCTACAGAGCAGCGATATGTAATGCTGGAACCAGCTAAATACTTGTGTGCAACAGCGCATCTAGGATCTCGCAAAGGGGAGCAGGCGTGTTGTGTTGATCACTTGTCGTGATCACTTGTACGTAATCAAATACGGCATAGTGTGGACTGTTTACTTTAGAACTGGAATTTAGGGCACCTGGCAACACTGAATAATAAGACCACATGCGTGTCGCCTTACTCCATTCAGACGTCGTCATTTCAAATGTGTTACGATGCGACTCAAACAATTGTGGCTCACAAAAGGCAACTGCTTACATTTAGTAATAATAATATCCAATATCCAATATCCATATCTTTTTGGCGGGAAATTGGGGCAGATTGATATGGTGAATCAAAATATTGTTTAAATGTGTTGATTAAGTATTGGATAACGTGAGTATAATATAACTTACGCATGACAGTAGCTGACATATTTCTAGTAAAAATGTCTAAAATCGTAACTAAAGGTAGAATTTTAGTGTAACTTAGTCGAAGTAGTCGAACGATAGCAAAAAAAGAATTCGTTGGTGCATTCGTGGAGAGTGGCTGTTAATTTGCTGTAAGTCATGTGATATCTGGTGCCCTTCTGTATCTGGCACATCCTGTTCGATAACAGTTTAACTTCCTTGTGGACGTTTCTCAGTGATCTTGAGCATCACCTTCTTCCGCTCTCTACAACGTGTAGTGTATTAACTCTTAACCTATGTCATCTATGGAATGTCTTTTTTATCGATGGCTTGGGGCAGTATTATTAATTTCTTGGTATCTTATTCCAAAGTTGTTCAAGCAAATTGTCGCCTAATTCTAGTTAGAGAAAATCGGTTTTCACTTCCGCTGCGAAATTATTTTGATTTTATTTATATTATTTTATCAAAGTCAAAGTCATGTATGTTTACAGCTTTAGCCTTCTGGACATAAACGTGTCCACTTCAAATGCAATTGACTCTAATACAAACAAACGTGTGAAGCATCAGTGAGGAAAATCACATAAAGATGTGAACATCATGATTCGTTTATTTTTTATTTTATTTATTTTTTATTTTCTTCCCGGAAGAGTTATATATGTTTGACCAACTGATTTAGTTTAATTTAATGTGTAAGGTGGCTCATCGATAGGGACTATCAAAGTCTTAGAGGAGTCTCCTGACCCTATTGGTTTATTTACCTTAATATATATCATGTTTACTTACAACCATATGCACCTGTTTTATTTAAAGTTATAATTCAACATGGATATGTATGTATTATGTGAAATGTATGATGGATCAAATAAAAAATTCTTCTTCTTCTTCTAACTGACCGGAGCAATATCAATCACGAACATCTTGACCTTTCGTGTACTTCACCGCCTTTGTCAGTTTCTTCACAACAAATCACAACAAACACCAAACAAACCAAGGCTACTAGTAACATAATTGGCACTCCTGCAGCACTAGTCCGTATCGTATTCAGAACGAACAGTCTGTAAACCTACATCCAACGTATCCTGGAGTACAATTTTAACAACGCAAATGTTATGCCACAATGTATTCCTTCTGAAATATCTAACAGATTGGAAACAACTATGTAACAGTTGCTAACTTAACGGTACAAAATCTGATCGTATTTACCCTAAAAGCATGTTATATATTACAAACGATATCTATTCTAATATATTGACCGCCCAAACGTGTTTAATTGATTAATTAATATTAATTAGTTTTTTTATTTGACCGTTATATATCTGTGATTGTCGATCTTGCCCTTCAGCGTGCAATGTAAACGTAGTAATCGGGGTGAATCGTTCAAATTAAACAGATAACGGTGAAATTATATTAACAAACTGTGGTTCATTAAAATACATTTGAGTTGTCAAGATGTTAGGATATATATATATATATATATATATATATATATATATATATATATATATATATATATATATATATATATATATATATATATATATATATATATATATATATATGTATATGTATATATATATATATATATATATATATATATATATATATATATATATATATATATATATATATATATATATATATATATATATATATATATATATATATATATATAGTTTGTACAGCATAGCTTTTTCCGATAACACCGACCAGACTTTGTACCTTTAGGAATATCCATTTTGCGTTGGCAAGAGAAGAACAGTTGCAAAGATAACTTGATGCTATACAGACAATCACTACTGTTTGCTTTGTGGAGTGATGCACCCACTACTTCAAGTGCGTGCACATCGCGTGACAAGACAGTGATATCGCTTTGATGTACGAATGATTGCTATTGTAAACATTCGACCACTTAGACGGCTACTATTTAAACCTACACATTACGCAACAAAACTCATACGACAAACGTGCTAGATTACGCCATATCAGTCAATATGGTTTTAATAAATTAGTCAGTTACACTGTATAATAAATGATATAGTTTATCGTGTACCCTTATTAAAAAGCATGCGGGGCACGCTATCGTATTTTGTCTTGCCTCTTTGGCATCGACTGTACGGCAGTCTACTAGCGTATTATCCAGTTTATGCGCTGAGTTCTTGGTAGACAGAGCACTTAATGGGTGTGCACTGAAATACCTTGCTAAATGCGTCATTCGACGACTCTATCGCTGCGCTCTAGTGATCGAGCTCAATCTCACAAGTCGTTCGGCATTGCAGCCCCGACACTACGGTACTTGTTCCACAAGCCCACAACACCTAACATCAACAGTAATATGTATCGACCGTATGGCAGTTTACTAACGAATTATGCCCTGTACTAGTATGTATATAATCTAGTTGTAACGAGTATCTTTTAAATTAACTTAACGGATTGACATCGTTCTATGCACAGCTCTCGCATTTTGATGCATTTGTCGGGAACCCCGAGTGGGAACGGACGGCCACAACCTGATACTACGACGCAGTGGAGGAAGTTGCTATCACACATTCTCACACACACGCCGTATTCCTGCGCGTTTCCTGCCACCGGGGGTGCAGAGACGACCAGTATGGCCGACAGCTGCAACGAACACGACTGTTTGTTACTGCACAAAGCGTTGGTGGATATCCCAGAATATATGTATATGTCTTTATTTAAAACAGAAGCTGACCTATTATACTTTGTTGCATACAAATGGGTTAGAATTAATATGTGGACGACCACGATAATATTAGTGCATTCTTTGTAGATGTGGGTTTTTTGCTGCTAACTTTGGGCACATATCAGATATGTTCGCACGAACGATGCATTTCTATGCAAAATACAGTAAACAGGTGTATAATGTTATAAATGTTTCACGTGTTTCAGTTCGTATGCTCACGATATCCCGATGTATTGAGGTAGTCCTTTAAAATGCCCGTCCATCTGAACTTTGAAAGAGTTTGAAAGAGTACAGTTTATTTTATACGTAAGCAAATAATTTGAACACAGTATATAACTTCTCGCATTTGAGTTGGTCGGGCTGCTTGGTTTTGCTAGTCAAATATCTTATTTCAAGCGAATAGTTATGTCCATCTAAGATTACAACGTAGACGTCCACGAACCTGTGATGGGATTCGTCAATGGTCCGCACGATAGGCACGATAAAAATACCAACTAAGTACTAAATAGTCTATATTATACTGTAATCAGACGACAGGTTAGCTTTACGTGAGATCGGTGGTCTTGGTTAAGAGAAGAAACGCTGTTATATCGAAGCCTAAAATCTCCATTCTACATATGTCCGTCATGTAACGACTAATTGTTCTCAATTGGATTTAGTAGACTATTAAAAGGCACATTATTTACTTGCTTGCTTACTTACTTACTTACTTACTTACTTACATGCTTACTTAGTTACTTATTTACTTATCCTCGTTATGCCCTAGTTATTGCATAAGGTCACAGAAAGTCGTGTTAAAACTCCACCCTCAACTGACTTAGCCTATCGCAAATCTGGCTGGCTGATGTCAAAATACGTAGTAAGTGAATAGTTTATGTAATATCTGCAATGCCTATTTCGTTCATACCAACGATTGAATTGACTTTAGTCGTTAGATCTGGTAAGGTTTAAAATGGTGTATATCAAATCAGTAAACACTGTGCGAGTCAATGCCGATCATAGGCGTGATTTCCTTCACACGACAAAGATACGAAATTTACGTGAGTTATCGGCGTTTCCATTTTTACTTCACTTAATGTTTGACTAAACACTAAGTAACTTAATAGTTTGTCTGGTGATTTCACAAATACTACATACAAAAGTTGCACAAATGAGCTAGCACGTCGCAGTGAATACTAGTTAGTTTTGATTTTTCGCAAAATGAATTTGAAATGAGACTAGCGAAAAAAAATCGATTTGAGGAGGGAACTGTATTCAAACAATAAATAATGGAAGCACACCTACCAAGCTAAGGAAACGACAGAAGTCCATCACGTGTGGCTTTCTCGGTCACTGGTCTCGGCCTGCAGCGTTGTGGTTCAGTAACCATGTGATTGTGGTTCTCTTCCTTCAATTGCTGATAACTGACGTTGCCTTAAGAACATCCTGTTTGTGTTGGCAATAGAACAACAATTACAACAATCACATGGCGCCATACAGACGATCACTACTGATCGACCACGTCGTGGACTGAGCGTGGTGAATTGTTTCAACAATGCCTGCATCATTCGACAAGACAATGACATCGCTTTGATATAAGAGTGGCTGCTATTGTAAACATACGACGGTTTTGAAGACTACTATATAAACATAAGTTTGGCATTAGCGCAACAAAAGATCATTGGATACCAATGCCTTCCGTAAAGATAACATATAACCGAAGTTAATGTAATATCAATAACGTAGAATCCTTTATTTGGAGCGACCCCTCTTCCTTATTTCTTCCATCATTACTACATTTTCCAGGTTTTCCAGTCCAAACCGTTTGCATCAGAATCAGGGTTGAAAAAATCATGATTTTTATTTAAAAAAAAAAAAAATCGGATTTTTTTATTTAAATCGGATTTATTTTATTTTTTTTATTTATTTTATTTTTAATATTTTTTTTTTAAATCTGGTATATAGATATTTATATAGATGTTTAAATTTGTAAACTCTTTGAAACATGTTCTATTCATATTGATTTGGGTTCTTGTCTTAACAGAGGGTACATGATTTTTGCTTATATAAAGACATTAGACAATGACCACAAGGCCTCACCCCCTGTAGTTGCATAATCTGTCTTGGAAAGGAAAGCATGCTGTGTGTCTGTGGCTGTAACAGTGGTAATTATTGTATGCATATAGGGTGGATTAGCACCTGTCCAGGGCTCTGTGTACTCTAAGGGTCTCTAACCAGAATACAAACTGGTACAGTATTAAACAAATGAGTCAACATACTGAATTGGTAACAACTAGCACAAGCTATAAGTGGACTTTAACTCAAGGCTTCTGTGTTGAAAAGATACTTCCTCTGGAAGACAAGTTTGTGTGGCTTCACTGCATTCAGAAAGGGGATAGCTCAAACATACACAATGTCATAAAATATTTGACTATCAGGCTATCTGGTGACAATACAACTATACAAGTGTGCACACTTTGTGTTTTATATTAAAAAACATAAAAAACTTTGTTGATTTCGATGCTTGTAAACAATTATTTGTGTTAAATTCATATAAACCAGCGATTAAAACAACCGGAAGTAAAAAAATAATAAATCAATGATTTTTTTTAATTTTTGGAGTGATTTAAATCATGATTTAAATCAAATGATTTAAATCGAACAACCCTGATCATTTTGGTTCTTTACTTTATGTAGAACTATTCATTAATCATCTTTGCGGACGTTCAGCTTCAGCAACCAGAGTTCGAAATTGTTTTGGTTGATTTTATTGTTCCATTGTCAATGATTATAATAAAGGGAAGCAAGTGTAGTGGTTTTGAGCCAATTCCTAGTAAATCGTTGGCCTGGTATTCTTGATTGTAGTTAAAAATGATTAGTTTTTAATAACTGGTTTAGGTGCATAGCCCCAAAACCATGACTTTTGTTTCGCTTTAAGTATGGCTTCTCCCGACGAATGAGAAGGGTAAGTGCAATCTTTATTCATGATATGTTAAATATTCTTTATTCGTGATATGTTAAACATTCTTTATTCGTGATATGTTAAATATTTTTTATTCGTGATATGTTAAATATTCTTTATACATGATATGCTACGTTAATCGTACAAAGTTGTGGAGTTTTGAAGAACAATATTTTATTTTATTCTTTAAGTGACGACCAATGTAAACTGAACTAATGTAATTGGACACAAAGAAATGACGATGTCTTAGAAACTGTATTGTGAACAATACCGTATTTAATAGTATAATGTCATTGTGATATGGTTGTTTATTTCCCGAGGTAACCGTCCTGTTTCACACAGTCAATGTATATAATGTTGTTTGTATTTGTCCGTAGCTTTGACCATCTGACGCTCTTGGGAAGGGTGCTCAATTTCAGCGAGCATCACCACTACCAGTGTTGGTAGTGTGTACACGATATTACATCAGCAAGAAACACACACATATGCGTGTGCAGTGCTTTTGCACGTCAACTGACGAGTCAGTGCGCGTTACCATCATACATACAACACGTGTTTGCGCGTGTGTACGCCAACACACACGCAGCGGGCGTTCGTGTGTGAAATTTCGCTGTATCAGTCGATGCGACTTTAATGCATAAGTTATACCGTATATATCGTTTATCGTTTACCCATACTAAAGGCCGTGCACACCATCGTGTTTTGTCCTGCGTCGTCATCATCAGACGTATGGGATGCTTCTTGCTTGAGTGTCGTGACGGGTGTCTAGAATATGCGATTAACGGTTGAACAATTTTCTATGCAGACTTCACGCATCTTGATGCATTTTTTGGGTACTTCGAGGGGGAACGGACGGCCACAACCCGACGCCACGACGCAGTGGAGAAAGTTGCTGTGGCACAGTCTCACACACACGCCGTAGACAAGCACCTCGTCAGCCTCCGGGGCAGCACGGACGACCAGGAGCACCGACAGCTGAACATGAAAGCATTAAATTACTGTTTCTGATCCATCTAGATTTAGGCCAGTGTTTATCACTGCTCAAAATCCTGGTGCATATCCCAGAACATATTTATATTTGTTTACACTTAACCAGTACATTTATATTACTAGATAGTTCTTGTCGGGACTTATCGTGTGTATATATATATAACCAGGGAAGCAGTGGCGCTTGGCCGAACCCATCTCCATGATCATACGTATTTATGGGATAGTAATGTTGAACACAATAGTTTTCACATATTTCACCAATATGCTTCATGTGGTAGTTATGCTTCTTACACATGATTGTATATGTTGCTCATTTCTTCCCTATCAAATCAAACAAATCTACGTCTATTTTGAACAATTCCACCCGTCTCATGTCTACGCCATTGGCCTATGTATATGTCGTTAATCATGCAGCTATACGTTCCTGTTAAAACGTTATATTTGTTACACAATAAATTCAACACAAGGGCCATATGTGTTGTTGTAAATCAGATAAACATATTTTGCTGAAATCGTCGCTTTTTGTCACGGACGGTACCCTACCCGCTATTGAAAACCCTCATTTCAAGCGGATATATAGTCCACCAGCTGTTACAACCTGGACGTCCGCGAACCAGTGACATGACAATTTAACGCTACACGTGGCAGGCAAAATGTTCGAACTAATGTAGTACTACATGCTTCATAACCTACTCGGACGAGAGCCACGTTTTACGTGAGATCGGTGGTTGTGCCAAGGAAAGCAAACGCTTGCGTAGGCCTGTTAAAGGCCTGCACACAAAACTATTTGTCCTTAACTAGGTCGAGTTGGCTCTCGACGGGTACAGCAAAACAGCTAAAGCAACAATACACTTATCATAGATTTAACATCATCACTGTTCCAAAACCATACAAAAAAAGCATAAATCAAAAATGACCATTAAACAACCATAACAGAGTCGCACCTACCAAGACGTAACCCGGACAGAAGTCCATCATTGGCGGCTCCGGTGATCACTGATGTCGACCAGCAGCGATACAGAGGTGGAGAAGACACGAGACATTGTTATCTCAAGTGAGGGTCCTCAGCTTACACGAGCCGCTACGACGAGGAAGTCCACTTATGTTGCATAAGCGATGCTCATCAATGTACGTATTCGAGGTCTGTTGATAACATTAATTTCGATTCGTTGCAGTTATTATTTATCGGCAATATTTATATTTATAATAAAGCAGAACACTGGATGAAATGCATAAATATGAAACATCTTCAAGCGGAAAGGAAGCAGTTGGATGTGTAACGCTCTCCAAGCACGTTTCGCAATATTTACCTAACACTTATCAATGCTGAACAAACTAATATAGCATATGGTCTAGATAGGGAATTGTTTAGCAATTACAGTAATTATTAGTCTATTCCATACTATACATTATTTAAAATTGTCGTGATGGCGTAGTGTTTGTAATGGTTGTCGTGATGGCGTACCGTTTGTAATGATTGTCGTGATGGCGTAGCGTTTGTAATGATTGTCGTGATGGCATAGCGTTTGTAATGATTGTCGTGATTAAGTAGCGTTTGTAATGATTGTCGTGATGGCGTAGCGTTTGTAATGATTGTCGTGATGGCGTAGCGTTTGTAATGATTGTCGTGATGGCGTAGCGTTTGTAATGATTGTCGTGATGGCGTAGCGTTTGTAATGATTGTCGTGATGGCGTAGCGTTTGTAATGATTGTCGTGATGGAGTAGCGTTTGTAATGATTGTCGTGATGGCGTAGCGTTTGTAATGATTGTCGTGATGGCGTAGCGTTTGTAATGATTGTCGTGATGGCGTAGCGTTTGTAATGATTGTCATAATGGAGTAGCGTTTGTAATGATTGTCGTGATGGAGTAGCGTTTGTAATGATTGTCGTGATGGTGTAGCGTTTGTAATGATTGTCGTGATGGTGTAGCGTTTGCAATGATTTTAACGGACAATGACGAGAACTAGGATAAAACATGTAGGGGAAGTATGGGCATAATGTGGTACTGAAGTAGTATGGGATTTTCAAATTTCTTATAAACAATTGCTGCCACCTTTAAATAATATTAACTATGTAAACTTTCCATGGGAGCATATTCACCGTGACACGTGGCGTTTCTGCCAGATGAATCGTTCTCCGAGCACGGTAATTTTTTTGTTTTTTGGTTTTATGATCTACTGTGATCAATTGCTTTTACAGAGAGTTCCTAGAGTAACTCGTAACCTTTAAGAATACAGTGGTTATGAAAGGAACGTATTGCATCACAGCTTGATATGGAATCAATAATTTCTTATTTGTGTTGAGCGATAAGGAGAAGAACCAGACGAATCTGTAACAAGTTCCAACGGGGCAGAATGGGATACCGTGTTTCCGTGTTTTTCCTGACTGTATTGATCAATTCATGTAAAAATAATAATGAAAGGGGTAAAACGAGATACCTGTCCCATTCCCCCCAAACCTTGCGCAAATCGGGACAATGTTTGTCTTAACAAATCTGAAAAATCTAAAAAAAAAGTAAAAACAATTAGACAAATTTTTTATCACCATTTTATAACCATATCATCACCTTATTTTAATATATACATTTTGTCTTTCAGTGCGTATTCAATTGGCCAAATATCATTAACTATCCCTTTATGCCACTACTTCCCCTACAGATGAATTGTACAAAGCGGTTCAAACAGAAGCGTATACAAAATGTTTCCATTACATCAGACCTGCTATCTTTCCCAACAAACATATATTTCTATGATCATTTCATTGAGAAAAAAGCCGTATTCCCGTCAGCAGTCAAGAGAAATAAAGTCCTGAAGGATTTAGCTAAAGAGCACATCCGTAGGAAACTTGATATTGGGGTGTAAAGCTACGCCACTTTTGCTACATGTACATTGTTAAACGTTGGTTCAACAGAATTAATGTTGCGATGGCCAAATCAACACACGTTTCGATTGTGTTTAGTTGATGACCAGCGTACATTGCACAATTGATCCATTAAGACTGGCAACACAAGTTCAGCAACGTACGCCTTATATAATTTGAAGGATGAGAAACTAAAGAAAAATTCATCCAAGAAGAAATGTCATCACCCAATGAAAAAGACCAGGTTGAAAACGTTTAGTACGAATGCACAACTCGTGCAGGAAGAAGGCAGTGAAGACCAGTGGGAGGGCAATCACTATGAAAGTACACCGGTTACTGTCTGGTCACAGTATCATCGTGCTGGAACAATGGCACGGTCCCCAGATTATGGATACCACTGCATATCCTTTTGGACCTTTGCCCTGAACCTAGTCAATACCAAAAGTGTTATTACAATACAATAGTTGTGATCTCACAGTCGCGCAAATTGTGAGATAATGGACGAATCTTCTGAGCCAGATTAACAATAAAGTCAATCTGGTAACTTTCCTAGACAGTGAATTAAAAAGGCAGCGCACGCAGAGAAGCTACAGGAGTAGATGCTCTTTGACAAACGTTACAAAAGCACACCTGAGGTTTGCTGTGTGGCGGGAAACATGTTATTAAGACAACGCTTGTCAACGAATTTAGTATTGTTTACATTTTCATAACGTACACCTGAGGTTTGCTGTGTGGCGGGAAACATGTTATTAAGACAACGCTTGTCAACGAATTTAGTATTGTTTACATTTTCATAACGTACACCTGAGGTTTGCTGTGTGGTGGGAAACATGTTATTAAGACAACGCTTGTCAACGAATTTAGTATTGTTTACATTTTCATAACGTACACCTGAGGTTTGCTGTGTGGCGGGAAACATGTTATTAAGACAACGCTTGTCAACGAATTTAGTATTGTTTACATTTTCATAACGTACACCTGAGGTTTGCTGTGTGGCGGGAAACATGTTATTAAGACAACGCTTGTCAACGAATTTAGTATTGTTTACATTTTCATAACGTACAATATTTCAGCCATCTTGCCTTCCATTTTTCATACTGACCCTCTTAGAAAAGATTTTATAATACAGCTGCCGCGGAAACAAGGTTAGAGAAAAAGGTGGTTACTCCCAGAAATATGTGATTGTTGCAATGGTATCACCTATTTACCATCTCTACGGATGTAGATCCTACCAAAAATCACTGTTCAGCGTTCGTCCCTCAAATTGTACCGGCAAACCCTCTGCCACATGGCATATCAGCTTCTAAACAGTTTTGTTCTGATGATATTGCAATGTTTAATCAAATCGTAAAATGTTTAAGCTGCTGCTACATCAGTCGACCACAATACTTAGGAGAGATGGAAATAAGTACACAAAACATACCACTAACCTAGCCCCTGGAAGTAAAAGGGAAAGGGAAGGCCAAAATCAACACGGGGAAGGACTGTGGAAACAAAAAATATCAACTCGGGTGGAATTCTTGACACATAATGCAGTTAGAGATCGCACGAAATAGCGGATGTTACTGAGTGGCCTTGTGCACCAACTACGGTGCGAAGAGGGTAAGTATGTACACCAGTCGTACACTCGTGAAGCCGTAAAAAGCTCTAGCAAAAAGTTGGGCCTTCAGATGTGCTCTACAAACATTACCCGATATTACATAAGTGATACATTCGTAGACTGCCATCGAGTGACGTAATTGGTGATTATACTTTGTTGCACACCCACTGGTTGGGTGTTCAGTGTACTAAGAACATAACTTAAACTCAACTCATATGGCATATGCTATCGGCAGCAATTGCAATTGAAATTTCGCAATATTTAATTATTAAATGTATTTTATTACAGGGTCAGTATTATTTATAACATAAACTGCTACACACACACGCACGCACGCACGCACGCACGCATGCATGCACGCACACACACAAACACCACACACTTGAGCCGGTTTTGATTCGGAGACACCTACTGAGAAGATCTTTTGATTTGATTTTTGTTTGTCATAACTGTTTGGGCAAACCACGATGCAAACACACACACGCACACGCACATGCACACGCACACGCACACGCACACGCACACACACACACACACACTTGAGCCGGTTTTGATTTGACGACATCTACTGAGATGATCTTTTGATTTGATTTCTGGTTGTCATAACTAATTGGGCAAACCACGATGCATACACACTCATGCACGCACGCACACGCAAGCAAGCACGCACGGACGCACGCACGAACGCACGCACGCACGCACGCACGCAAACACACACGCACGCACGCACGCGCGCACACACGTATCTAAGAAGAATGACCGTTGGAAACGATGTGAATCAATCGGCTTGAACTACTGTCATTCTAATACTTTAAAAGGTTAGGACAGTACTTTTAAATGATGAATTGTTGTAAATATTATTAAGTTGTTGGCAATCTGCAAGAATTATTTAAAGGTTGACTCTTGTCAGAGCACTTGCACTAATGGCTGAAGAGGTCAGCGTGTGCTAGCACATTGAATTGTTGACGTACCGAGCGAATACTCGTTAGTTTAGCGTACTTTTTTTCCATATAACTGCTTCACTTCCAAACATAGTCAACAGTTAATATTGTGGTCGCATTGAAGTGTTGGTCGTTTAAGTGCAGGGAGATGTGCTTTACTGACAACTCGTGATAGGTTGTCCATACCCATGTGTTGTATCCGTCTTCCGCTAGGTCTACATCAGCCGTATTGACTGTAAGCACGCCACTGCGTGGTCCCATTCGCAGTAAAGAAGCCAAAGAGAAGACGCTTCACCGCCAGCAGCGATAACGAAGAATGGCCGTACGTCTGTCTTATGCGGCGAGCCCTTCTAGAACAGTTGACATTTAGAGGTGTATTTACAGTGTCAGATGTACGATGACTGCAGATTGATTGATTGATTGATTGATTGGTTGGTTGATTGATTGATTGATTGATTGATTGATTGCTTGATTGATTGATTGTTTGATTGCTTGATTGATTGATTGATAATTTATTTTCACTCGGTAACATACTTAGTTGTACATAATTTTCGATGGCCGAGCTATTCACGCATCATTTACATATCAATCATACAACATATATACTTACATTTTTACATAGGATTAAAAATACAAAAATAAATTTAAATCATAACATACAAAAAATAAAATAGAAGAAAAACAGAAAATATTTAAAATGGTGGTGTAGCACTCAACTATTTGTGTAGTGACTTCTTGAAGCTTGCAACAGACTGGCTGTGTTGAATGTCCTGTGGTAAGCTATTCAATACCTTCAAACTGGACACACTGAAACTGCGTTGATAGTAGGCAGTTCTGGCTTTAGGTGGTTTTGGCTGTGAGGCATTTCTGGTATTATAGGAATGACTGTTTGATGTAAACATATTACTCAAATATTGTGGTACAAGACCATTAATTCATTTGTACATAAAGTACATTTATGAAAATCCCTTGTTTGTTGTAATGATAGCCAGCTTAGCTCTTTGAACATAGCGTTTGTGCTTTGTCGAGGACTAGACCCAGATATGAGTCTAGCAGCTCTAGACTGTAGTTTCTGGAGTCTTGTTTTGCTTGTTATTGAGGCTGTATCATAGACTACATTTCCGTAATCGAAGTGGGTTTGAACTATTGCATTATATAACTGCTTAAGAGTGTAAGTTGGTACTATTTTACGAAGAGATCTTAGGATTCCTATCTTAGCTGAGATTTTATGAATCATGTTATTAATGTGGTCGTACCATTTGAGATTTGAGTCGACATACATACCAAGGTACTTGGCTACTGATACGTCTTTGAGTGGTTCATTATTGATATGAATTCTAACATAAGCCATCTTGGAAATGGATTGAAGTGTGATTAGCATAAATTCGCATTTATGTACATTAAGACTAAGTCTGTTAATATCAAAATACTGTTTGACTTTACATAGATCAATGTTAACGTTGGATTCTAATTCAGCTGAACACTCGGGTTTTGCAGCGTAGTCAATTTCCGTATCGTCTGCAAACATGTTTATATCGCAAGATTCAGTAACAGTGGGTAGATCATTCAGGAAGAGCAGAAACAAAAGAGGGCCAAATATTGACCTTGGGGCACCACTATATTGACAGGCAATGGATCGGAGAGATGGTCATCCACCAAACCTGTATGTGACCTACCAGTGAGGTAGCCCCAAAGCCACTGATGCTCTAGGCCAGTAACCCCCAAATCCTTTAAGTTTAGCCAGCATAATACCAGTGTCCACTGTATTGAAGGCCTTCCGGGGATCAATGAACACTACTCCCATTACAAGTCCCGCATCAATATGTTTTAACCATCGACTTGTAACATTGAGCAGTGAAGTCACGATAGAGTGCAATCTTCTGAACCCCGATTGGCAATCGTGAAAAGTTTCTGCTTTTCCAAATAATATGTAAAGGAACTATGAACAAAACGTTCAAGTAGTTTGGACAAGACGGGTAGAATTGAAATTGGCCTGTAGTTGTTAGTTTCCTTTGATGGAACTTATTTGTAAAGTGGCAACACCTTTGTAAAGTGGCAACACCTTTGTAAAGTGGCCAGATTTGTTAAAAATGACTACAGACGAAACACAAATCCAGCAGATCTAATTACTGCCCTTGGGTGGCCAACCCTCGAACGAAGGCGCATTATCAAACAAGCCACTACCTTCTACAAAATTCTAAACAACATTATTGAGATCACCCCCCCTTCAGGCCTACTAACTCGCTCTCGAACCCGTGGACAATACATAGCCCCCAAGTGTCGTATAAATGCAATGGTCTTTTCATTTTATCCCAGAGCCATTCGCATATGGAATATGATTCCATCAAAAATTACCAACATAAAAAACCCAAAATCATTTCAAGAAGCTATTATGGAACTCCCTTTCACCACACCTCCTCACCTAAACTGCCTTTAAAACACAGTACTCAGCGTAAACTTATCCAGGGTGTGGGTATGGAGACTGTCTATGTGTGCATGTGGCAAGGCAGCGACAGTGTCCATACACACAACCAACCTATTAAAAAATTTCGTTAAACATCCTATACATAAAATAAATAAAACTATCAAATAAAAACAATTTCAGCAACATTAATGATACTAGTCTTTTAATCGAATGTACCACCCACAGCGCATGCGCACAGCCCACCACAAACTCATGCGTTAGCCCAAGTTTGGGCTGTTTGGAGTAAACCACTTGAGACTTGAGAACACCTTTGCACGCTTCCATTCTGTGACAAACTTGCCAGATTTCAGAGAGAGATTTAGAATAAATGCTAATGGCTGTGATATGACTGATGCTGCTGCTCGTAGAAGTCTGCCAGGCAGTCTGTCCAGACCAACAGATTTATTTTCAGGTATGTATCCAAGAAAACTCCGCCATGGACAGTCCCAAGCCCGGCTGAGAAAGGAGGAGGGTTGGGCGTGGGGCTAGCATGGGGAGCGGTTTGTGAATGCCTGTGCAATAAACAACATTGTGATTGGGGGAAGTGTGTTCACACACAAAAGAATACATAAGGCGACATGGGTATCTCCTGACCAAGTCACTGAAAATCAGATAGACCACATCGGCATAAACAAAATGTTTAGAAGATCACTACAAGACGTGCGTGTGAAGAGAGGTGCTGACGTTGCGTCTGATCACCACCTAGTAACAGCCAGGCTAAAACTCAAGCTAAGAAGAAATGGAGTAGAACAAGAAAGACAAAAGGCAAGATATAATGTGGATTTCCTGAAGGACCCAAGCACAGCAAAAGAATATAAAGTTGCATTAGCTAATAGATTCAAAGTCCTGCAAGAACTGTATGATGAAGATGAGGGAGTAGACATCAACAGCCAATGGAGTCACATCAAAGATGCAGTAAACACCACATGCGAAGAGGTAATTGGAAGAAGGAAACCCCAACAGAAAGACTGGATTTCAGTAAAAACAATGAGGAAAATACAGACCAGAAGAGACAAGAAGGAAGCAGTCAACAGCAGCCGCACAAGGGCGGCAAAGGTAACAGCTCAGAAAGAGCACACAGCAGCAAATAGAGAGGTGAAGAAAAGTGTCAAAACAGACAAAAGGAACTTCGTGGAGGGACTTGCACAAGAAGCAGAAAAGGCAGCAGCTAGCAGGAACATGAAGCAACTTTACGATACAACAAGGAAGTTAGCTGGAAAGTTTAAGAAATCAGAGCGGCCAATCAGAGACAAAAATGGGATCGTCCTGATGGGGGCAGACAAACAGCTTAACAGATGGGCAGAGCATTTTGAAGAGCTGCTCAACAGACCAGTACCGCAGAATCAACCAGACATCCAACCAGCTGAGACAGATCTCCCAATAGACTGTAATAAACCCACTAGAGAAGAGATAAAAAAGGCAATCGCACATATGAAAAATGGGAAAGTAGCAGGCCCTGATGGTATCCCCGCAGAAGCACTAAAGGCAGATGTAAATACTTCAGTAGAAATGCTGTACAGTCTTTTTGATGAGATCTGGGAAAAAGAAGAAATTCCAGCAGAATGGAAAGAAGGTTACCTTATCAAGATTCCCAAGAAAGGAGACCTGAGCCGCTGTGATAACTACAGAGGAATCACGTTGTTGTCAGTACCTGGGAAGATTCTAAACAGAATAATCCTAGAGAGAATGAAAGGTAAAGTGGACCAAACTCTGCGTGAACAGCAAGCAGGCTTCAGGCAGGACAGATCGTGTACTGACCAGATTGCAACACTGCGAATCATAGTGGAACAATCCATCGAATGGAACTCATCCCTATACATCAACTTTGTTGATTACGAGAAAGCCTTTGACAGTGTGGACAGGGAGACACTCTGGAAAGTGCTAAGACACTATGGGGTGCCCAAGAAACTAGTAAACATGATCAAAAACTCCTATGAAGGAATGTCATGCAGAGTCATTCATGAAGGTCAACTTACAAAGAACTTTGAGGTTAGGACGGGGGTGAGACAGGGATGCTTACTGTCACCATTCCTCTTCATTCTAGTCATAGACTGGGTTATGAAAACAGCAACCAAGGAGAAACGAAATGGAATCCAGTGGACGATGCTGACCCAACTTGATGACCTGGACTTTGCGGATGACCTTGCACTCCTGTCTCACAGCCATAGGCAGATGCAAGACAAAACAACAGAACTGGCATTGATTTCAGGGCGGGTTGGGTTGAAAATCAACAAAAGGAAAACAAAGATCCTGAGAACAAATGCTACTTGCGAAACACCAATCATGCTTGAGGGAGAGACACTGGACGAGGTCAAAGACTTCAGATATCTAGGCAGCATAGTGGATACGCATGGAGGGACAGAGGCTGATGTAAAGAAAAGGATCAGCAAAGCAAGGGTAGCTTTCCACCTGTTGAGAAAGGTGTGGAAGTCAAAAGTAATTGGAGAAACCACAAAAATACGTTTGTTTAACACAAATGTAAAGTCCATGTTGCTGTACGGAGCAGAAACATGGCGAATAAACAAGACCACACTGATAAGGATCCAGACATTTGTCAACCATTGCCTGAGAAGAATTCTCCGAATACACTGGATGGACAGGGTGAGCAACAAAGACCTCTGGGATAGAACACACCAAGCCCAAATAGAGATAGAGATCCTTAAGAGGAGATGGGGATGGCTTGGCCACACCTTGAGAAAGCCAACCACAAACATAACGAGACAGGTCCTGACATGGAACCCCCAAGGCAAGAGAAAGAGGGGGAGACCAAAAAACACCTGGCGGCGTGACCTCGAGGCAGACATCAAGCAAACAGGGAAGGGCTGGCAACAACTGGAGAGGATTGCCCAAGACAGGAGGCGCTGGAGAAATGTTGTGGATGGCCTATGCTCCAGGAGGAGTTAAGGGCTTAAGTAAGTAAGTAAGTAATGTATCCAAGAGTGGATACATCCAAGAGTGACTTATAATGGTGCATATTTGTTGCTTGTTTGGATAACATAAAACAGAATGCATTTTACAGTGATGAACATATTTGTATCATTTCAAGATTCGTGTTTTGCACAATGGGGAAATACACAAACGGATTCTTTATGCCCCACAGAAAGACTGGGGTAAGACGCCCCCTCCACACAATAAATTTAATTAACAATTAAATACGATTAATTACTGCTGCAATCGTTCGTAATGTTTTCGTATGACATATACTATAACTACACGGCAGTCGTTTGACGGCATAAGTACCTACAAATAATACGTTAATGAATTGTTGTAGGCCCTACTCATTTTCCTTGGGGGGGGGGCATTTGTCCCCATACTACTCCATAGTTATATCCGCCGTCTAAATGCCGCTCTCAAATCGTAATCACTTAGGCAAGTAATGCCAATGCACTCAGTAGATGGCGCATATAGCAGAGTTGACTATCCGCAATGCAGAAGAGGGCGCTTTGGGTGGGTAGTCTAGACGGAAAGTCAGTGTATGTAGTTAAATAGGGTACATGACCCAGTGACAGCGTCAATTGACCGGACGAAAACACGGATTTGGTCAGAACTGTCCATGACACGGATACGGTGACTGTCATCTAGCGTTATTCGCGACGCTGTCACCAGTTATTCGTGACGTCTGAGTGACCGACATCAGCGTAGACGACGACAGACATGATGGCTGTGCGACGACTGCCACTCGGAAACTAGATTGTTGCATTCGTCACCGAGATCCAGCGACAAGGGGGAGTTCCTGGTTGCTGGGGTGCTCTCGTGCAGAATGGAGCGTATGTCTGCCCTTCAAATCCCGGTAAACACCTTTGTCCATATCTTCCTTACCCTTTCTGGTTAAAGCAACATACCGGAAATACCGATCACGGTCTAGCTTGAGCCTTGGTGAAGCCAAAACCACCTGCCTATTGCGATCAATGCCCAGGACCGGTCAATAACATAATTATTCTACTGAGATTGTTATTCCAATAGTTGATTTTATTCCCACATGTCTGGATATTTCTCGGGTCGAATTTGTTGAAATACGTTGTTAGAATTGGTACAATTAAAATTCAACTTAAAGCGTGATTTTTATTAACCTTTTCTGGAATTGAATCGTATAATTAATTAATTTAATAATTATTAATTGTTATTAATAACGTGAGCGATCGGAAAGGAGGAACCCACATAGGTAGATGGACAGTATGGAAAACTTAGCATTCTTAGTACACAATATAGAGGATAATAATGCATTATTCCTAAGTAAAGCTTGTATAGCACATACATATTTAAGAATGTGCACAAATTCAGCCAAGATAAAGTTAAATTTGCACCATTGTGTTGGTCTTAATTTGTAGTCCACTCATATAATTAAAGATTGTCATTTGTTATGGCAGGTGCAGCTGGAACTTTGTGAAAAAAAGAATGGCGTCTCCCTGCGCACACACATTGGTACCGTCTACTTTAACGAGGGCACAACTGCCAACCATGTATGCGAACACGTCATGCAACGCCAGAAAACAGTCACTGGACTGTGGCTTCTACAGGTTTGTAAGATGTTTTTTGATTTGTTGTGTGATCTGGACTACCACAAACAACGGCGATTCCAGCCAAAGTGAGCCTGAGTGGTGACTTTCTATAATTGGATTAAGGTGAATTTTTTATCCATTTACTACTTCTATATCTCCTATTATCCCTCGATATCAAGTTAGAAAATATGATTTCATACATTTTTCTTGGGAATAATGGTTCTATTGTTTAAATGTATGCATTTCATTATTTCAGTTATCGCGATACTCATTTTCAAGATGGAAATAAAACCACGTTTTTATGTTAATTAAACAAAGATATGACCTATGTGTGCTCAGACATCAATATCTTACAATGGAATAAAAAATAAAGTATGACAGTATTGATTGTAAAAGTTATATAGTTTTAAAAAAGTTGATTTTCAATGTCTGATTTGCATTTGTTCAGTCTCAGATGATGTTACTGTTCCTCTTTGTTTGATTCACAGGGCATAATAATGTTTATTTATTATCTTGTTGTATGCATGTATGTGATTATTAATAGCTGAAACAATATGTACAATTTGGAAAAACACATGTTCTAAGCTATATATATATATATATATATATATATATATATATATTTAGCAATCAGAATTTGACAGCGATACAGCTAACAATATAACCATGCTAGTTTTATTGTTTTACGTTGCCAGAACATTTTGTTTAATACAACCACTGATTAAAAGCTAAAAATGTTGAATGTTTAGAAGAAAAAGGATTTGTGAGAAATCCTGTAAACTAATTTATCCACTGAAAATAGTTTATTATAAAAAAGAACTTGACTTCCTCATCATAGAAAACTTATGAAGTTTAGTCCTCAAGATATACTGTTTTTCAAATTATGCTATTTATTAAAGTTGGGTCAAGTACTGAATACTTACAGTATTTGTGCTTGGATTTACTACCCACCCTTATTTTATATACAATCAAAACTACATTCAGTGTTTAGAAGGGTTAACAATGATGGTGATAAACAACATTTACAAAACAATCTAGACAGATTAGTGAAATGGTCTGAGAAATGGCAGAGGTTGTTCAGGTTTGGGAAATGTAAATGCCTACATACAGGACATGGGAACTTGGATGTAAACTATAAAATGGGAGATACTGTTCTGGGTACTACTGTAAAAGTAAAGCACTTAGGTATTACAATAAGTGCTGATATGTAAGTTTCAGAGCAGTGTGGTATTGCAGCTCCAAAGTGTAATCAAATTCTTGGGTTGATTAGGAGAAATTTAACATAGAAGGAGAAAAAGCTAATTATTCCTCTGTATCAAGCAATAATTAGGCCTCATTTAGAGTACTGTATACAAGCTTGGAAACCATATCATAAGAAGGATATAGATACTCTTGAAGGAAAACAGAGGAGAGCAACTAAAATGAAAATGATTCCAGAACTGAGAAACCTTAGTTATGAAGAACGATTGAAAGAATGGTTTAACAACCCTAGAGAAAAGGCAGTTAAGAGGAGATCAAATTGAAGTTTTTAAGATATTGAATGGGTATGAAAATACTGACAGAAATATTTTTTTCTCACTCAAGAAAGTTAATAGAACTAGAGGACATGAGGTAACGTTAGTAAAGGATCAGTGTAGATTGGATATCAGGAAGTACTCGTTCTCACAGAGGACAATAAATGAATGGAACAAATTGTCTATGGATTGTGTAACTGCTAGCAGCGTGAATATGTTTAAAAACAAGGTTGACACATATCTCAGGAGGGCGGATTACACATAGATTAAAAACGTTGGACTCTCGATAAGCCAATGGCTTCCTTGTCCACCTGCCATCTGGGCCTTTGTCTTGGATGGCAATCTTGTTAAATCATTCCTACTCTAATTAGACTTGATTGTATTAGACTTGATTCACATTGTAAAGCCAACCAGAACAGGTTGGTGTTGTGTCAACTATTGTACTGTTGACCATTGCAACTAAAATGAAGTTGAGTGTCTCTTAAGATGCATTTGTAGGAAGTTTTGTTGTGCTTTTATTCAGGTACATATAAAAATACTTTACTCTGTTATTTACTACACTTACGTAGTTTCCATAGCATTTGTGTCGAACAAAGGCGCTATTGTCTCTAGTATCATCAGTATAAGATTTTGGTGTAATTTGCATCATGAATATTTATTTATTTTACTTGCATTAACTTCTTTAGTTCCCTTACAAAGTTAATTGCTAATTCCATATTTAAAAAAAGAAATATCCATTATCCAGGGATGTACATCCATTGTAAATAGAGAATTTTGTAATAGTGAAATGTAAGTCATATAAAATACTTTCAGATAAGAGAGCCGGGCGCTGAAGGTGGACATAGGACAGTGAAGGACTCGAAACATCACCTGCAAGACGGGAGTCAGTACGTGGCGATGTATTATAATGGACCGGACATCTTTCTCATGCTACCAACGTAGGCATGTTATCATGCTGCACCAGTTGGTATTCTAGTAACATGATCCTCGATACGATTGAACAAAGACTATCCACAGTAGAGTGGGCAGAAAGCTTGCAGCAGCTTGTCAGCTTACAACCACAGTGACTTCTGAGCACAGCATGGCTGTGGACAACAGAATGGACACTTTGTGGATTTTCACACAAAACTTTGCACATTGTATCTGTGATTGTTCGTAACAGAACTAGTATATATCTACATTCTTTCATTGTTCAACTAGTATCTAGGCTCTGTGATTGTTCACAAGAGAATTTGTATAAACACTCTAAGACTGTTCATGACAGAACTCCCACAAATGCTCTTTGAACATTCATAACAGAAATTGCACGAAAGCTGTGATTGTTCATAGCAGAACTTGCATGAAAGCTGTGATTGTTCATAACAGAACTTGCATAAAAGCTGTATTTGCCCATGACAGAACACCCGTAAAAGCTGACTGTCCACTGTATTCCTGAAGCAGATTGTTAATTGTTCACAACTGTTCGTGCTGAATGAGTTGCGACATTCAAAAATAGCATTTGGTTGAACTGTTTGGAATTCACCCCAAATTTAGACAACAGTTGTACTTTACGATGTGCAGATTATGTGTTACCAGTGAACTTCATCATGCCACGAATCTTTAGTGCTATAAATATTCACTGGGCATTGGCAACTGAACGACTTCAAAACTGCTGCAGCAACTATTCACACAAAACATAACCTTATCACTGTGATACAGCAAATAAATGTTATGTAAACTATCCTTACTGAACTGTTATTCACAGACCACACTTTCACATGAGATCGGATTGATAAGGTCATGGCTATGAGTCTGTGACTATTTACTGAGATGTGCCTCAGTGATAGCAATATGACTTTGTGACTTCACAATGGAAATGGTCCACAGGTATTGGCAGTGGGTCTTAAACACATACCATTTTTGTTGGCCTTAGCACATCATATAGATTAGTAGCATCAGGGAACATTATAAAATGCCCTCTAGTTTATTATATCATTAAAATCATGTTTTGATAATAATTGTTTTAGCAGTATTTTCTCACAGATATTACAGGTTTCTCCTGCAGTGCTAGGAATAGTTGCAGATAAAAATCTTGCCCCACTAAAAAATTTTTATGATACTGAAAAACCTTAGTCCCTACAGCTGGTTAGCAACATCAGGTAATGGGAAGCATTTTATAATGTTGACCAACCCCAGGGGAAAACTCCAAGTCACCCTGTGTAGACAATGAACAAATATAAACATGGTATTCAAATTTAAACACATCATTTTTAAATTATGGTAACAATTGTGCTTTATCAAAACACATTTGTGTGGTCACGATGTTAGAATAGTTTATGATATATAATGGTTTTATGATAAAAACTATCAGGCCGGGCACCTTTAACATGAACTGAGTCTTCAATGATGTTATTGTGATCGTGTAGTTGTCATTGCACAGACGAACATAATGTATTTGTCTGTCCTACAGTCTGTGCTACATCAGCTGTAGCGGTACAAAAAACCACTAATGTATTTCGTGGAAACTCTCCGAGATAAATGACACTACTGCCACAGCCCTGGCAATGTAATCCCTGCACCGACATGATAGCATCATCATGTGGCTTCACAATCCACAAGTGTACAGTTACATAATTTACAGTATTGTTACAACTTCCAGCCCAGGTCATTAAATGGATGTGCTTTCAGGATTTAATTTTATTTATTATTTCCCGGGAGATCAACAAATTTATGGGTGTCAGTTGTTACGTCTTCATTACGTTATGTGCATGTTTTAATGCATTTTTAAATGCTTACTATGGATTATGTGACTACAACTACATGCAGGCACACATTTAGGGGTGGCAAACCTGGTGTATGTAAATTATGTAAGTGACAGAGTACTGCATGTTGCTCATGTACGTTCCTATATAAACCATTCCAGTTAACGTGTTCTGCTGATATGGGAAGGAGCATGTATTATACGTGGAAATACATGGAATATAATAAAGGAACTTACATTAAGTTCTTAATGATGTTGTTCATAATTATAACAAATTCTATTGTGTTATGTAGATATAGGTACACTTTTTGATAGGATATTATTCACAAGGAAAACACTATATAATTATACAATTTTAATAGTTAAAAAGAAATACTGCAAAACTGTCAAGATACAGAAACTATCTTTTTAAACTGAAAGAATTCGTGACATATGCTGCTATTTGTAGTATCAGACGTCACATTCAGAATGGTAATCTAAGCAAACCAAGCTCACAAATGTGATCATTATATATTATGTTTATGAATATCGACCATGCCATTCAGCATGTCATGTAAACATGATACTGGGTGCAAAACATTCAAATTAAACATAACGGTCAAACTAAATTTAAACAATGTGGTTCATTAAAACACATTCAAGAGCGAAGATGTTAAAATAAATATAGTTTATACGACATAACGTGATTTTTACGATGAAAACAACCAGATGCTGTACCCGTAACTTAAGACCAGACAGCGGAGTGTTCCGGCGACCTCAGATGTAAACGTGTTTCTATATATGGAGTACAGTCAAACTTTGCTTTACGGTCACCACGGTAACACAGCCATTATGCTCACCCTGGGACAGAGTAGTAAAAAGGCTCAACAGCTGTGGCTGGGACAGTTACATGGATTGTGTAGACACAGTGACAAGCATAGAATGATATGCTGGTATGTGTCATGCAGAATGGGGGTAATTATCAGCAGCTGTAGGGATGTGCACATCGGGCATGGGTATTCAAGTTTCATGCTTGTACAGATCAGAGGCCATTTATTTTAAAATGATGACTTCATAAGGGGATCTCATCATTAACATTATCATGTTTCCAATTTTTTTGTGTTTTCACCAACTCATGCAAAACTGAATCATAAACTGCAAGTCTAACTTCCATCATGAAACATTTTTCTGCACTTCAGAGGACAGTATTTTCTTTTCAGAGTCCTATCATTGTTTCATAAACAAACCACTGTTTTACAATGAAATCAAATCGTTTGTGGTCATTAAAAAATCTTGGTCAAACGAGCTCCAATGCCTGACAGCGTGTGTTATATGTAATAGTAAATAAAAAACCTGTGTTAAAAGGCAATAAGGTATTAATGACAACTTTAGTATCAACGACAAACATGACATTCGTGTTGTAAGTCAGGGTGGATAAATCTGATCACAAGTGAACAGGTGGAAATGTTATCACATTTATATTCATCGTGACAGCTATGGACAAACTTGACTGTGATTTCTCCACAAGGACTTCTTAACCAAGTCTTCAACAGTAGAATTTATTCACTTCACATCTGTGTTGTCACCTCCAGTGTTTCATGCAGTTTGGGGTTAGTATCACAATATGCTTAAAGGTCCAACCTCAATAAAAAAAATTTGGTAGTCTCATTGCAAATTTATTTTACGAAAAACCAAACCTACCTAGTATCAACTGCAACATACTAACTTGTTTGTGTAAATTTTGTGTGTAGTTTTTGTGAAATCATCAGACAAACTATTAAATTAGTTAATGTTTGGTAAAACATTAATTAAAGAGAAAATAAAAACGCTGAAAACTCACATATTTCAGCCTTGGTGAAATTTCATAACTTTGTCATGTGATTGGCAAAATGATGGAAGCCAATGATTGGCACCGACTCACACAATGTTTACCATCTTGGATATCCACTATATTCAGCCTTACCAGATTTAATGAATAGTCATTCTTTCGATGATTTGAACAAAAATACACATTGTTTTATTAAATCGACTGCAAATGTTATTTAAAACTATTCACACACTGCATATCTGGACATCAATTAACCAGATTTGTCATAGACTAAATTAGTTGAGGATGGAATTTTAATGCCCTTAGATCAGGGCTGGGTCCAATTACGTAATTGTAATTGTAATTGATTACAGCAAAATTGTGTAATTGTAATTGATTATGGTTTCAAATTTGTGCTGTAATTGTAATTGTTATATTTTGTATAATTGAAAATTTATTTCAATTACAATCAATTACAATCAATTACAGTACGTTTCATATCACAAACTACCTGAACAAACTGTCAATAAAATATAATTTAAGTCTCATATAGGTTCAGGGTTGTTTGATTTAAATAATTTTATTTAAATCATTGATTTAAATCATGATTTAAATCACTCCAAAAAAATCATTGATTTATGATTTTTTTTACTTCCGATTTTTGTCATCGCTAATTTATATGAATTTAGCACAAATAATTGTTTACAAGCATTGAGATCAACAGAGTTTTGTATGTCTTAATACAAAAGCACAAAGTGTGCACACTTGTGTAGCTGTATTGACACCAGATAGCCTGACAGTCAAATATTTTATGACATTGTGTATGTCTGAGCTATTCCCTTTTTGAATGCAGTGAAGCTACACAAAGTTGTCTTCCAGAGGAAGTATCTTTTCAAGTCAGAAGCACTGAGTTAAAGTCCACTTAGAGCTTGTGCTAGTTGTTCTCAATTCAGTATGTTGACTCAAGTAAGACAGTCTGGGCTACCATTGTTTAATACTGTACCAGTTTGCAAGGCCATGGACAGGTGCTAATCCACCCTCTCAGCATACAATAATTAGCACTGCTACAGCCACAGACACACAGCATGCTTTCCTTTCAAGACAGATTATGCAACTACAGGAGGTGAAGCCTTGTGGCCATTGTCTAATGTCTTTATATAAGCAAAAATCATGTACCCTCTGTTAAGACAAGTACCTAGATTGATTTGAAAGAGTTTATAAATACATCAACATATATATATATATATATATATATATATATATATATATATATATATATATATATATATATATATATATATATATAATTTATTAATGTCTATATACCAGATTTAAAATATATATTTATATAATAAAAATATGTTTAAACGGCTGTCTTTTTATTTAGTACAATTCAAAATTCAAGCCACAATTCTTCAACAATTTACAATCATTACCGTTATATTTGTTTATCAATTGTGTACAAAATATTGAAATTCAGCAAAAGTGCAAAACTATATAATTAACAAATGCTGAATATATTTGGTTCCGCATAATGTAATTGTAATTGAAGCAGTGTAATTGTAATTGAATTGAAAAATTATGAGTGTAATCGTAATTGAAATAAAAATTTTAATGTAATTGTAATTGATATAATTATGTGTAATTGAACCCACCCCTGCCTTAGATGATATATTCATTTTATGTGCAATTCTTTTACTATTAAGTAAATAATTTTGTATCAAAAATGCCAAACACAAACAGCATCTACATGATGTGTTATTTTATATGCACTTCTTAAAATCTGTTTATTGCAGACTATAACTGAATTAAACAGAAATTTTCCAAGCATGACCAGATTTCAATGCATCAACTTGTGACTGACTTTCCTTCCTCTGTAGACACAACTCTATATTCAGATTATTATAGAACTGCACTCCTGATACTGTGTACATAACTAGTGCACAACACTTGACACAACCGATGTGTCATTTGTATTACCAGCTATGTGACATACATACCATGGGTCACATGTGTCATCTAGTGTGTCACCTAGAATAGTGAGGAGTTTAAGTATGTTGCCACGTTGTCCAACACACTCATGTAACGAGTAGTTTCTGTACATAGTTAGGCATACCATGTACAAAGTTCAACAAGATGCATGATTATTTGCCAGTTTACAAGTACAGCATGTATCAAATTAATTGGCAAGTTTACTGATCTGTAAAAACAGCAGCCATGTATTAGATCACAATTAAAATGTCTCACACTTCCACATTGTGCTAATTCTGTGCTATCAGTTAAACATAAGTCTACTTGACGACTGCTCTATTTTAATGGACAAATCTTGTTTCCGAGTCCATCATCATTTAGCACAACTAATTTCTACGTTTTGTAAAATATAAAGTCTGAGGATACATCTACAAAAAGTTGTGTTTGATGGTAAACAAAATTTATTTCACTGGGGGGTATAAGCCAATTTGCTTAGCACCCTATGTCAATGTACTTTTCCCCAAAACAGTTTATTTTTTATCACAGTTCATATTGTGAAAGAGAAACCACATTCCGTACAACCATGATAGTTTATGTACGCCATGCCACTGTGGAAATTGTATTTATATTTAATTTGATGTACTGTATTCAACCTAATAAACGCAGTATGCCTGACAAAAAATAGGCCATAAAAAATGGCAAAGAATCTGTTCTTATAAGTGTCCACACATTTTTTTTTCTCTAGACAATAAGGCAACTGTTCAGCACTAGTGTCATCTCGTGACTAGTGTAGGTAGAATAACTGAAAAGTGGTGCCAACTGTTTAACACCAGGTGGCGACTGCCATCTTGGATTCACCGTATGCCCAATTAATGACACAATTTGTAAACAAACCATAATTAAATTACAATAAATTGCAATAATTATGGATCCTGCTCATTAAAAAGGGGTGTACGCTAATTAGAACATGTATGTTTAATAGGTAAAATACAGTCATTCAGAGTAATGAAGGGTGTCTGTTACAACCCCATATTTTGGTAGAGCAGAATGAATTTATTATATCTGGTCATTACAACTACAGCTACAGGTGTCCATTGGGGAGCATTCATTATTTCACTAAGTGGCCATATTATGGTGAAGCTGAAGCACTTTAGTCAACAGGTTCCAGAGGGTCATACTTCCCATCCAACTTTTCGGGTCAGATGCCGGTTTTGGTTTGGTAATTTTCAAGTGAAATTTATTTTGATCAACCTGGGAGTGCAGTGTACACGTATTACGATAGGCAGACTTGGAAGACTGGTCAATGTTTGCATCAGGCAACATTGGAATGGGTCAACTGGTAGGGTCAACTTGTTAAATATTGACACTCCACTAAAAGAACATTTCTTTAATTACAACAAAGTTTGCGCCGTCTTCAATGGTTACCAGAAAAGGTATGTTAATTCTTATATAGTACGGTATCCTCCTTCCAATGCTAACTTGACTTTTCTGGTAAGCATTCAGCCATGTTGCAATTATTGGGCGAAGACTATTCGTTCGACTACTCATTTATACAGCTTATTGAACTGAGGCAACGCGGAGTGAGCAAAATTGCTCAAGCTTCAAAACGGCAGCAAGAGGATTCGAACCCGGATTCTCTCGATTGAGTCCAATGTTCTAACCTCAACGCCACTGTGAAATATGAGGGTAACTAATTACAACCATGACAGTGGCTCAGTGCAAAGATATATAAGAATTCTGTCGCAATTTTTTTACCTTTATCTGTTCAGGTAAAATGTTTTGGTCCGAATATCATGTTTACGTTGCATGCTATGTCGATATTTATAAACAGATAATGGTCAAATTATATTAAAAAAATTGATTCAATAGATATTATTTATACCATTTGACATTTTATGATAAAAACTAAATTAGACTTTGTATCTTTAATTAATAACTGTGAACCTATCAGTGTCGGCTCCCAGATCTACTGCTTTAGATTTAGAACCAGACCGGATGACTGGAGGTGTGTGTGTCAGTCACTGTGTGTGTATGGTGTGTGTCACTGTGTGTATGTGTGTGTGGTGTGTCACTATGTATATGTAGCATGTGTGGTGTGTTGTGTGTGTGTCACTGTGTGTGTGGTGTGTGTGTCACTCTGTGCGTGTCACTGTATGCATGCGAGTGTGTATGTGTGAATTTGCCATCCCTGTAGAGAAGTTACTGTAATGACCCAACCATTTAAAACTTAATACAGTGTATTCATTTAACGCAATCGGTAAAAAAACGAAGGGTTTATAATCTCATCTGCAATATTACCCATTGGCTGAGAACTTAAACTAATGTTCTTTTCTTGGATTTAAAAAACATGTCTCTGGAGCAGATAGTTAAATTTTATAAAACATAACTGTCTAAATGTAACAAACTAAGAAAGACGGAACAAAACAGCACAATCTTGCATTTTCTAGAAATGTTTAAAGCATAGCAAACAGCCACATTCTAAACAACTAATATAGCAGAACAGTTTCAGTGTACCTATGTCAATATCAGAGTACAGCATATGAAAATAACAATGTAATTAATGTACAAAACATGCCCACATTGGTATTCTACAAATTAATTCACCACTATTCAGTTTCATTGCCAACATTCAACGGAAATGTAAACAAGGATTTTGAATGCTAAATGTAGAAAGCCTATTTTAGTCATTAACCTAATATACAATTGCTCCATTTAAGAAAAAAAACACTACCGTTTACATATTCAAGTAATATAACTAATTACATAAAAAGCTGTAATCGTCCAATTTTATGTGTAGAAAGCATGCTGATTTTGTTAATCCATGCAACTCTTGCTAGCTCTGGCTAAACAGTTAATGCATCGTTTCTTTGTGGCCAAGTCCTGCATTTCTCACACTTCAATCATTTCCAGAAGCGTACTGATCTCATTGCAGTCTTCTGTTGTGAACACAGCTCTACAAACACAACAACATTCTGTTATCAGAAGCAGCCTCATAGTAATAATCTTTCTGTTCAGTTGAAGGTGTTCTATAAATGAAAACTTAACAAACTAAATTTACCAGCACTGTATTGAAGTTGCATTAATAAATACATATCTTAAGAACCCGATTTGTAGCAGAGAGCGATAAGACTAGTTACAAAATGTCTGTTGTAGGTGGGGGGGACACGTGGGTCCATTATGAACATGTTACATTGAGGTTGAATATTATTCAATGTAGTGAAAACTTCTGAAAGGTACCCCTAATAGTCTTACAGCATGGTGCCCACCACACGCTATATTTAATTTAATGAATGTCAATTCCTACTTGGCTTGAGAACTTTATCAAGCAGCATTGCTGCTATCTTGAGACAAGAAAATATTCACGCTGACAAAGACAGTGAACCAGGCACTGCATGCACACTACCTACGTTTTTTCTCTGTAATAGCAAAACAATTCAATTGTGCATTACTTAGTAGGACCCATTATTTTTCCACTGTACGCCAACTCAAATAAACCACTTCCAAACATTAACTGATAAATCAGAATTTTGAAGCGAGTAACTGCCGATACTAGAAACAAGCTCTCCAAGATAATAATTACATTTTCCCTCCTGCAAGTTTCATTCAATAACCAACCAACTATTATATGTGATGTCTAAGAAATAAAGCCATTTCAAGAAGTCTAATCAATGTTCAAAACTTTCAAATATAAATGAGGAAGCTGGAGACACAGAGCATGTGGAACAGGGCAGGTGGCTCAGTGGTTAGAGCAGCGGACTGTCAACTGAGAGGACTAGGAGTCAAGTCCACCTGCCGCCGTTTCAAAACTTGGGCAATTTTTTTCACTCCAGTTTGCCTGTGTCTTTCAGGTGAGACACTAAAAGCCGTTGGTCCCTTCTACCTGGTGTCTATGCCAGGGGAAGTACAAGATCACGCAGACAAACTCTAGCAAGCACTGCACCAATAGAGCCTACCAAAATGATCAGTGGCACCCCTCTGGTGCATGATATAACATTAATATAAAGGTGAAATCGCGTGATATTATAGATGGAAGTACAACACGTAATTCGTGCAAACCTTTAGCCGTGCACCGAAACAATTACGGCCAATGCATGCTCTATCGTGTTCGAAGTTATTCAAACATCAGATCAGACAATTTTTGCGTTGTGATTTCTGTTTAATATCAGTAAGTGTTATTGTTGGTATGTATTCTTTGCTAAAACAGTAATTCTTTAACTATTTGCGTTCTCTTCGTTGTCATGGATACATACATGTTTCCGACTCTCTAATTTAGAGTACAAGATTACGTGTTGTACTTCCGTCGACATTTGATCCCATAATGCGTTACATTTATACATGCCTGCCGGCTAGCTATCAAAAACTTGCTATTCCCGATACTGACTATTGTGTGTAGGATGGGCAATGAATCAGCCATCATCATTACTGCGCGCCCCATCTCACCTGAACACTTTGAGTTGTTCCGTCGTTACTTCCAGCTCTCTCGCTTTTGCATGAGCCGTCTTTACAATCTGCAATATGACCAATCATTGTAATGTAACAATTATGAAGCTTAAAGGGATTGTACAACGATTATAACTGGTTCACTCATAGGGTCCAAGTTGGGAGTTTCATATAATTAAAATGATCCAATTATCAGACTTTTTCGATCTTAAAGTACATCTAAATTAACAATGTTATATTTCATATTTAATCTTTACTGCTGTATATCTGCCATCTGAGATTGAACAAAATGGTAATTTGATGAAATTAAGTCACTCAGTTAGCAAAAATCACTGTACCTTTTGTATAACCTTCAGATTCACGTTTCAGTTTCACTCTGTATGTTCAGCCACACAATAAACACACTAAGCTTGATGTAAATCAGGACAAGGTTGGGTCTAATTTTAACCAAATTTACAAAGAAAAAACACTCGTATAGTTATCCAGAATGATGAAAAACCATCGGTATACAACTAAACATGATGTTTGATATTCTCTCCTGGAAAACTCCTACCACCTGCGTAAGTGTATAAAAATGTGTCCTACTGGATTTCGTTTGTCTGTCATGTATGAATTCATAGTTATTTATTTTGCTTAATTTCTCCCAGTGATATCAGATTTCTGCCTTAATACATAGTATCATTCATAACTATTTCAAAATAGGTTAAAATTACACACTCAACTTCCCAAGTTAAGAATGGTTTAATGACTTTTTTATGAGAAAGTTATATATGTGGGAAACATTCTGATGTTCTAGGCAGGGAGTTCCAGACTGCTACCTGGCTACCTCTTGGTTACATTTGAAGCTACACGATCCTGAGTAATCCCTCCTGCACAAATCAAGAGGGTTTGAGTTGGACCAGGAGATTAGTACTTACGTCGTCTGGGATGTTAGCCAGCCTTGCTGCATTGAAGCCGTAACTCTTGGGGCAGGCCCCAGTGACAAACTTGTAGAGGAAAGTGATGGTTTCTTGACTCGGGTCGTCGCTGTTCTCATTCTCCACCATGCAAGCCTGAAAGTTACAACGTGCACATGTCTAGGGGTGGTCTCATCATCACTCAAAATAAAAAAACCATATAGTGTTTGTAGTTGGTTCAAACCACCACCAACTCTCTCAATCAAGTGACTGTTGATTGGGATGATTGAAGCATAATCACAACACTCCACGTGTGCAACACTGAACTGAATATATAGAAAGGAGGCCTCAGGCGATTGGTGTTTGCTGCGATGAATTCGTCGGACATGCAAAACCGCCATATTGGTTCGCAATAACAGTAAACTGTTATTTAAAACTGTCCTGTCCTGAGTACACAATCAACCTTCTTTTTTCATTGCGGGTAAAACAAAGACTGATATAAAACATCAAATCTGTGTCAATTTGATGACTGTTCAACAACAATAAAGTTATTGATAGCAAAACCGATTGAAATTTGCAACATTTAAAACTTTCATTGATGATGCTGCTATATTGATTTCAAATAACAAATTATTTCCCCAGCATTGAAGTTTTGACATAGTTGTGGCGCCCCTTAAACTTTGGCCATCTTGACTAAAACATAATCAAGTTTAGTTTAACTGACTAAGATTTTTCAGCCCAGCTTAAACCCTTCTGTTTTATGTGTCGGCCGTTTATCTGTTATTATTGCAATAATTAAAAACTTCTTGTAATACATCAGCCCTTGTCTCACCCAACGATCAGTCCACACATACCATGTGACCAAGCCTGACGTTGCGGTCATGAGAGAATTCTTCGACCAGGGAATGGTAGTGGGTGGAGAAGAGTGTTCGACAACGGACGTTTGTAGACAGTTCGTTGACAACAGCACAGGCGATTGCTGTGCCGTCGTAGGTGGCAGTACCACGACCTGCAGCCAAGACCGGCAGTTGTAATTCAATGTCAGCCTCCGTGTGGTGTATTTATTATTGACCCCACTAGCAGTAAGATGTCATAAACAGTTCTTAAAAGTGTGAACCTTCAGGAAAATACCATATGATGAATACCAGAAGAAAAATATATAAGCTATTCAATAAACAACATTTTGTAGCTGACATAATTAATATCACCGCAAAATATATATACTTACAATTTATATTTAAATTTAAAAAGTAATTTTTTGGAGATTTTGACTATAATGTTACACAATAATCCACATGTATCAACCTATAATGGGGAATAGTTTGTAACAAACACATTTCTGAAGTTTGTTTCACGTAATATTATAGCAATTTTCCCTACGAGATGTTCTAATGTCACGTTTTCCATCAAACCAGTTATTATGTAACCACATAAACTACCAACAGTTTTATTACACTATCAACATTATAATTTACAGTTCTTCTAGGAACTGTGACCTTTTAGCCCCATTACAACATCGTATTAGCCGGGGATATCACGGTGAAACCCACCAAGTTCGTCGAGGAGAACGAGTGAATGTCGCGTGGCGTGTTGAAGTATCGCTGAAGTTTCACTCAACTCCACAAAGAACGTACTCTCACCTGCCGGGACAGAGACAAGTCCTTGTCAGTGTGTGTCATATACAATGGATGGTGTGTGTGCGTGCGCGCGTGCATGCGTGCGTGCATGTATGTGTGTGCCAAATGATGTGGTTGCACAAGGAGTTATTTTCAACTGTGTCGAGTGAGTCACTCCAGATCTTCTCACATCACTACACTTTCCTCTTCCATGGCAGGACTCGGGACTGCCAGGCTCTGGAGAGTACTCCAGTAGATGTTGCATCGTTTGAGGGTCCTCTCCACAGGCACATTTGGTGTGACCATCTTGGCTACACCCCACTTCTGCATCAAGTGTCCTGATACACCACCAGGTTGGACACAGCTCTCCAACTCCTTTTGGCAGGGACTCATCAGGGCCACTTCATTTTGTGAGGTATTGATTACAGCTGCATTGACCAACCATCTATCCTACAGCTGCGTGGTTTACCATCCAGGGGCTTCACAGCATGAAAGAAGCTATTCCTGGACGACAACTTCTTGGGTGTTGGCTCATGTTGGAATAAGGAGTGGCGAGATGGAACGCGAATGTATGGAACGTGAATGTATGGAGTGCGAATGTATGGAGTGCAAATGTATGAAGTGCAAATGTATGGAATGCTAATGTATGGATACAAATGTTTGGAATACAAATGTTGTAAATAGTCTGAGAGTAAAGCATTGTCCTGTCCTTTAAATGTTAATTTTGGAAATGGAAACATGTTTTTTGGCCAAATTACAATTATACCTCACATACATTGGACAACGCAGTTCAACATCTAAGAATGATGTACAGCTAATTACTTGCATGGAATACAAATGTTGAAAACAATCTGACTGCATTGTCCTGTAGTATTCTGACGACACAAACCTGCCATGATGCGGTCAGAAGCCCCTAGACGTGTGAAGACTCTGTCTACAGGGGAGAGACGACACTTACTCGCCGGGACATAGCAGCCCTGTAAGACAGGGTAATCCATTACAGTGATGAATGGTCTCCCCAATCAACGGCCACCACCCTTTCCCAACTGTTTACTCATTGAGACACTACATACGCAAACACTGATTGTGATCGTGACTATATGTGACCATTCATGACAGACCACCCATTTGCTACAACCAGATGCTTTTAAATGATAGGTTCCGATGTACTGCTACATAGACATCTCAGGAGAGACACAGCAAGACTATCACAAACACCATAAGAGAGAAAGCAAACCTGTATGACAGAAACACCATTAGATGATTATGATTACTGTTTCAGCGATAGAAACAGTTCAGAGACACCTTAGTCGCAATCAGCCCCCCCTTAGTTCACGCCATTTTATCCAATCAGTCACCAGCAATTAGAGAGAAAGCTAAACAGATGAAGAGATATCACAAAGTAGATGTCTAATCTACATGTCATGTCCCCCAAAAGACTTCGAGACATAGGTAAACATTACTGTTAATGTTCTGAAAATTACAAGACAGATCCACGTACCAACTGCGCCATGACCACAATGATTCCAACTTGGCGCATCAGCGTTGACTTTCCACCCATGTTGGGCCCCGTTACCAGGACAACCTGACTGTCATCGGTGTCCCCATCTGTCGAGCCCTAAAACACAATTGTGCATAGATAAGACATTCCCATCTATAATAATAATATCTAAAATATTTCTATTGCGCTAAAATCCTTGGGAGACCCAAGCTCGGCAGCGCACCAAAACAAAAGGGGTTAAGCAGTTCATAATCGATGAGCAGATTATGAGACTAGTATACGTATAAACGACCATTTCAATAAATATTTATCTGAAATATGCATTATATCCAATTTGTGTGTTTCGAGATAAATCATGTTTTCTGTTGCACATTTTTAAGCAATAGATGGAAAACCAATATTTCATCAGTCAATAGTGTGGCAAGTAGCGCGTCTTGCCACAAAAAGCTTTCATTTTGTGGATAAACGCTTCCTATGCACAGAGTGTGTAAACACCAACATGATAACACACACGATACAACTACACATCTTAATAATCTGTCAATGTAACTCCTTAGGAAGGTTTAATGGCATAACGTTGTGCTAACAATTGTATGTAACTATTGTTCTGAGTTACATCAAACGTCCATATTGGTTCCTTCGATTGTTGATAAATATATAAATCTTTAATATAAAGTAGTCATGGACGGGGCTGACATTTTGTAGGCGTGCCTGGAGGCCCATGGTGGTCCATACATTAAAAAATTCCCCTGGGGGGTATTATGTCGAAGGAACCAATATGGACGTTTGACGTAACTCAGAACAATAGTTACATACAATTGTTAGCACAACGTTATGCCACTGGCTGGGCAACAGGGCTAGTATTTCATATTTAGATCTTACACATTGGTCAGTTGATCAAACAATTGCCTAGGGGCAGGGCTTACTTTCTTAGTTTCACTAACTATATAACAGGTAGCACCACCATAATCATTAACCTCATTATAAATTAGATGAATGTTGTGGGTAAACATTATATATGGTTCTTCAAAAACAAACACCTTATAAGGATTCTACAATACATCTGATGTACCAACTGGTATCTGTCATGAAAATAAATGTTGCTAACAAATTGCATAATTTCCTTCTTATTTTAATTTTTATTACATAAAAACACATTTCAAAGGTCAACATCAGACAGACAAAAAAACAAACATAACCTAGAAACCTGCATAAAATGTGAATGCAACATAAGACATGGCATCCTTCTTGTAGCTATGATTCTTTAACTAGATCTTCAAGTGACAGTGTATATGGAAACCACAGCCTCTAGACTTGCTACAGCTCTCTCTCTCCGATCAAACTTACATCTGCAGTACCGACTACTGTGTCGTTTGGAATGAAGTCGGTACCAGCAAACGTGTGGCTGATGCACGGATGTCGACCATCACGAATTTCCAGTAGAGGCTGAAATATGACCTGCAGAATTTAATGGAAAAGCAAGATATACAGGACCACTTCAATAAATATTGCTTCCTTATTTTTAAACTCTCATAAAGAACAATCAAATTAATGTCAAGCACTTATGGAAAATGTTATCAAGACTTTTTTTTAATTAGATTATGATGTTTAGTGCAATGTTAACCCATAATGACACACAACTTAAATTCTTGTGTGTGTTGTGTATTTATGCATCATGCTATATGACAAACTAAAACAGACGGTATCAAACGGTGCTAAAGAAGAAATTGACAAGATATTACCATGAAAAACAAATGGATGACAACACTACCTGATCATGTGCATCATCCAAAGAGACAAATTCCGGGCGACACATGGCACCACCTGTCCCACATTTGCTGTACTCGGAGAGACTGTGGAGTGCGTCGAGCATGGAGAGACATTGTACGGCCGTCTGCCACTTGGTGTAACTGCGTGGATCACACAACAAAATGTAACAACTACCACATTCCAAACACACTGACAATGTCTATTTATCCCAAGTATAATCAGGTATCATTGACAAGGTGGATGGGAACACCATAAGCTACTACACTGGGTTACAAAATAGGGTTATAAAAATAGCCTCAACTTAGCCAATAGCCATGCATTATGAAATCACTCTATTGATACAAACAGTAATATTTTTTTATAATACAAAACTACCACCATCCACAATAACACATCCTACTGAACTGTTATGTAATTACTTTTTCTCTTAACACAACTATTAAAAATAACTGATTTTCAACCATCAGTTGCTTTCTTCAGGAACTGAATTACGGGATGTAGTTCCTCTTATGCTCACTAGATGGTATGGCAGACTGGCTGAGCTGAGCCAGTACACTGAAGTCGGTTAACTTTAAATAATAATTAATATCAGTCGAGTTAACAGAATTTTTTTATTAATTTATTCTTCCAACTTAAATCGCTCGCCTAAATATGCCAAATTAATTTAGGCGAGCGATTTGTTAGTTGTTTTTATTTTACCGTGTGGTGGCGCCACCATTTCCCATTCGGATTCTGTTATTGTCGCCATGAAATTTTAATTGGTACTGGTGCTGGCGCTGACTTTTGCACAATGAAATAAATGTTTGCTTTAGTAAACCCCATTCATTGCAATTGGTGAGATGGTTTTGAATTGCAACATGTCATCGATCACCATGGGCATAGCCTAGGCAAGGCCAGTGCAGTAGCAGTGTGCTGTGTCCGTGCCCCGTGGCAGTGACCACGATGCGGCACTGCCACTGGTGTGCGACTTCGCTTAGGCGGTTTGAAAATTGCAATTGAAATTCACAAATAAGCCACGTATAAGAATCAAATGTATAATCATAAATGCAGCTTAGCAGGGAACACCAATGTAAACTGGGGTGAAATGGCATACTTCCATTGCATCATAATGCCAAACGCAAAATTTTTAATTCGTCATTTGCACATGAAACAGTGAATCGATGGAGATGTGCGTCGTGAATTTATGTGTTGAAAGACGAAGTGGAACAATTATTAAAAATGTTGTTTTCAATGTTTAATCCACTTTTACAGTCCTTGTCAACTCATATGTTTAATCCACTTTTACAGTCCTTGTCAACTCATATGTTTAATCCACTTTTACAGCCCTTGTCAACTCATATGTTTAATCCACTTTTACAGTCCTTGTCAACTCACATGTTTAATCCACTTTTACAGTCCTTGTCAACTCATATGTTTAATCCACTTTTACAGTCCTTGTCAACTCATATGTTTAATCCACTTTTACAGTCCTTGTCAACTCATATGCATGTTCGGTAGCTCAGATCCAGGTTATTATTTTCGATTTTCATTACAGCCTAGTTGGTCAATCAGATCGTAACGAAATATTGTTGATTCCTTATCTATTCCATAACACATCGTAGCTTCAATGGCATTTTTGCAATCTTGGTCCAGCGGGCTGCGATCGCCATCCCCAGTGACGGATGATACGTGAACTCTGACTATTGGAGTCCGAACACTTCGTTATAAAGAGAGTAGACTTTCCTAGTGAATCTAATACTCAAGGAAGTCCTTGTCAAGATGAACACTTGCAGGCAGCGAGCAATTTTAGCAATTGACGGGAGCGATAAATTGCTCCCTAGATTATGAATTTGCGCAAGCGATAGGGAGCGAGAGCGATCGCTCGCCTCAAAAATGATGCCCTGCAACTTGATGAATATTTTCACCAATGTTTAACTGTTGTTTTGCCAAAAAGTCGCGTTCTTACTTCTTATCAAATGCGGCAAAAATTCTTCTCATGCTGTCCTTGATTGCGACATCTCTCCTTTCTTCGGCTTCCACCAGGGTCGCTAGTAGTCTATCCACCATGCGGGTGCGATAACGACGATACCCTTTCCTCTGGGAGGCTACTTCATACTCATGAGGCACATTCTTCACGGCGCTGTCAGGTACTTCAATTTGGAATCGGTTCTTACCAATTCCCCAGAAGGTTAGGGTCTGCGTAAGACAATATCACATCAGTAAATTGCTGATCTTGTAAATTTACAAAAATTTCACATCCAATAAGATATGGGGGTAACTCATTTCATTCTCACAAATTCAGCATACATACTTATAATAAGACATGCATACTTATAATAAGGTATACATACTAATAAGACATACATACTTATAATAAGGCATACATACTTATAATAAGACATACATACTTATAATAAGGCATACATACTTATAATAAGGCATACATACTTATAATAAGGCATACATACTAATAAGACATACATACTTATAATAAGGCATACATACTAATAAGACATACATACTTATAATAAGACATACATACTTATAATAAGGCATACATACTAATAAGACATACATACTTATAATAAGGCATACATACTTATAATAAGACATACATACTTATAATAAGGCATACATACTAATAAGACATACATACTTATAATAAGAGGGTGAAGTATACTCAGAGGTGTAGTCAGAATGAAACTGGTTAAACCAGAGTTGGACCAGCATGTTTTTTTTATATTTTATTTTACAAATACATTAACATGTACATAATGCAAGCAATTAAAATAACTAGTGAAGACAAAGATATGAAAATCCTGAGCATTTTATGAAAAATTCACAAATAAGAAACCAATTCTACTGCCAAATTGTCGTGAAAAATACTGGCTTCATAGGTTATATGGACCGCTTATAGAACCTAGTGAATAAATAAATCGATATTGTGATGACTGAATGAAAATTAGCACACTTTTCTGAAGTAAATATACATTAATAACATCATTCGTAAACCAATTTTCGAGAACTAAATGCATAAAAACATCATCTAATGGTTGGTGGGGTGGTCACGTGTCGGTGACCGGTGGCGAATTGGCCCCACCTTTGTAGTTATTCCAGTTAGAGCTAGTGTATTTTTAAACAGGTAGTTGTATTCATAGACTGCGTGATAGCATGTAGGGCATTATGCTATTTGGTTTAAGGGTGTTCCATGACAATAGTAATGCCATTGTTTCTTTTATTTGTTCTAGGAATACTGCTACTGCTTTGTGGTGAAATGTGGGCTCTATTGAACCCGACGTCCAGGAGGCTCACATGGGGCGTAGTCAGCCTGGCGTTGGGTTGTGGAGCCCACATTTCTTTGTTTTACAATTCTTTGAAAGTGGGCTTGCCCTTAATCCCCACAATAAACGTCATTCATTTGGCCTTTTCATATCTCTATATCTGTGTTGTGTTGTTGATTGCATAAATGAAAGTATGCGACATTGGCACAGACAATGTTGCATATGGGTTTTTATGCGAGCAACACCACATACAATTAATGATTGGTTCATTGCTAATTTATTCTATTATGCTAATCCAGCAGAGCTGGGTGACGTACTCTGTGACCCACTTTGCCTGCCTCCATATTTTGAACCAATCAGCGCGCACCAGCTGCGCGATGCTACAGATTTCAAACTTGGACTAGCCACTTCGTTTTGTGAAAGCATACGGAGTGGATGTGCTTTGAAAATTTGTCCCACCCTCCTCCCCATCTTTCTCCCTGTTGTGTGTTTAATTGTTAGCAGCAATTGTACATCTTTGGTGGAAGTGGGGTGTTCATGTCTCCAAGCTTTCCCATTTTTTGATTCCGATAGTGGACATGGAAGTTTTGGCTTTCCCAGAAGTGTTCATGGGTTTTAACGCTGGGACGCAGCTCGCTTCCCTTCCACCTTGGATTTTAGAACTGTTCGTGTAGCGAATTGGCCCCACCTTTGTAGTTATTCCAGTTAGAGCTAGTGTATTTTCAAGCAGGTAGTTGTATTCATAGACTGCATGATAGCATGTAGGGCATTATGCTATTTGGTTTAAGGGTGTTCCATGACAATAGTAATACCATTGTTTCTTTTATTTGTTCTAGGAATACTGCTACTGCTTTGTGGTGAAATGTGGGCTCTATTGAACCCGACGTCCAGGAGGCTCGCATGGGGCGTAGTCAGCCTGGCGTTGGGTTGTGGAGCCCACATTTCTTTGTTTTACAATTCTTTGAAAGTGGGCTTACCCTTAATCCCCACAATAAACGTCATTCATTTGGCCTTTTCATATCTCTATATCTGTGTTGTGTTGTTGATTGCATAAAAACATCTTTTGCTGCATTAAATAAATAAATGTCAAAAAAGGAAATAAAATTAACGCAAGCAGTGAGCATTAGACTTACTCTGCAGCCGAGACGCTGTTTCTGTTTGTCTAGGTAATCGTCCAACTCCTGCCTCGTTGCCTTTATGTCATCGACTGCTGTGTCGTAGTCTGGGTCAACTCCTGTGGTTTGTATACAATAAATATATTCACTGTTGGTCCATAAAATTAGAACATTTTGTCAAATACCATGGTATTCAAGTCAACAATGTTTTAATTCAGACCTTATAACAGGCATCACTAAACACTCTTTTTGAAACATAAAATTCCATAACTTTCTTCATGACTGATGCAGACTATCATCAGTGCGTTACTATCATCAATTCGTCACTATCATGTTATGAGTTCCTTTGAAATAAAGCATTACGTTGGCTAAAATCACCTCATTACAGTCTGCCCAATTAGATGCACAATTATAAATATCTTAATACAAAATTGCTGGTTTAGCATTAAAAACGGCAACTCGTAAATAAAATAAAATACTGTATTCAACCTATTAAGCGTACATGCCCTAATTAGTTTACACCACTTTTTTAATCAGCAGGATCCATAATTACTGTAAGTTGACTACTAAACAGTTCGCACCACTCTTCAGTTGTTCTACACTAGTCACCAAGTGTTAAACAGTTACCTTATTGTCTAGAGAAACAAATGTTGATGTACGCTTATAAGAATAGATTACTTGACATTTTCCATGGCCCAATTTTTTGTACGCTTGTTAGGTCGAATACAGTACTATTTTAAAATTCCATGACTTTGTAGGCCTAAAAAATTTTATTATAAAATCCATGACTTTCCAGGATTTCCTTGACCCGTGGGAATCCTGTCACTATCTCTCACTCTGTCTGTCTGCAATAGCAAGGCATAGAGCCATTGTAGACGCCATGTTTACTGCTGACAAAACTGTATACATGTTACAGACACATCTGAATTATTTCACAATCTAGACAAAGAACAGCTATGTTGCCGTGCTGCTTCATTCACACACCCTTAGACGGTGTTATCACGCCTGCAGACTTCGCCTTGTCGTGGTCAAACGCATTCTGCAAATAAAGTGGTTGTAAGTAAGTGGTTGTTAAACCATTTCGCTTTTCATTAAAATTAAGTTTAAACATTGATGCATATTGTTGTTAGTAACTACACTTTTTGTACAAAAACACCCTCAAAACCCAAGATGGCCACCATTTCCATTGCAACAACCCAATAAAAAATTCAGTTTAACATTTTTTATTATTAACATATCCTGTGACTTTAAATTTTCTAAGTAAACAAATTCTTTCTATCTCTCCTTAAACTGCCTGTTTAACAGAGAAAAAAATTAAAACCCATGTAACTACCTCAGCAGCCTTCATACTACTTTGTAGCGACTGATCTACATTATTATACATTTATTACAATCATTAGCATTATCTGTAGTGATGACTACTATGGAAGAAATTATAAGTGTTGCTGTGAGTTATATATAAATATACATACGTTGAAGAAGTTTAGAAGCTCCGTAAGGTCGGGGAATCTACCCTCGCCCCCATCTTCTTCAAAAGTCACTGTCCGACTCAGCAGCTTTGACCTAAACATGGATGTTGTTACAACAATCATTGTCTGGAATGCAGAAACCCCGCCCCAAAAGTTTGACTGACAGTTGTGAAGCGAGAGTTTACTGCCGTGTTGACATTTCACAGCTGTTCTAGCGTTATTTGGCCAAGGGTTACTGGATTCCCAGGATTAGCATCACCACGGGGTAACTGTGTCTTCCAGACATGTTTGCCCTCGCTCCCGGTACATCATTCAGGAGTAATCCATCACTTCAAAATGAGACCTGTCAGCGTGGTCATCACAATTCAGAAATGACGTAATCAACATTATATGTTTAAGTCAATGAATTACGTCATGCTCAAAATAAATGATCTACTGAGCACTATTTCCTATACAAATCTCTGAATAGACAACACAACAGACATCGAAACACGTAACGCGCTGAAACAAGAATGTAACCGTCTGCAGCATACCATCCAACGATAAAACACTGGAAAACACATCTGTCAAACTGGACCAGCTAGCAGATGAAGTCGAACAACTTCACAAAGGAGCTAAGATGCTTAGTTAGGTCTGTCTGGCTCCTATATAACAAACATTACAAACACGCCACAATACTTGACGACCAAAGCAGAGCAGTTGTAGACCCAATAGAGTTTGGAAAGTTTGTGACGGACTTCTTCATTGACTAGTTCCGAGGAGAAATAAACCTTGGAATTTCAGCATTCATTGGTGAACCTCGCACTACAGAATACGCGATCACCTACACAGAAGTAGAACACTCAATGAACCGCCTTAACAACAGCAGTACTAGTGGAAGTGATGAGTTACTGGGCGAACTACTAAACTGCAAATCCGAATTACTTACGAAAATTATAGCAGACATCTTCAACCGTGCATTAACTGAACAACAAACACTCTCACAGCTTGGTCATGGGATTATGATCCTGCTCTCAAGACCTGGAAAACCAGTAGATGCAATGACCAGTCTACGACCAATAGTGCTATCTAATAGTGCTACTTAAGGTGGATTTCGACATGGTCGCAGCACTGCAGATGTCGTACTTAGCTATTATTGACTGGCCGCCAAAATGCAATGTTTTCAAAGCTTAATGCATGTACTAGGTATTGACATTTAGGTTTGACACCATAAGCTAATAAAAGTTCTTGAGTCTTTTCTCTGTGAATCGGAACATCATTCGTATGCTCCTTGCAGAAACAATGTTGATACCAAGATTAAAAACGGGCAAATGACCAATGTTCACATCCACCATTGGTACAGAAGACACTGAAATGCCAGACTACACAGCACATGCCGACGATGTTGACTTCATGAGCAATGCCAGCCAATTCTTGGACGAGGTACAATGAATTGCTTGTGGTTGGCTGTCAATATGGTATTTTAACATCAACGAAGCCAAAACAGAATGTACCAACATTCACAGAAAAAACAATTGTGCTGGAGAGCACTGCCGCTCGACACGCAAGCTAGGCTCTCTACTTGGGGACGTGCTAGATGTGCCATGGAGAAAGCAATTATCAAAGCTCGATGGAGACTGTTTGTGCTTCACATGCTACTTGAAGTCCCTGCACAGCCGCTGACGTTGCTGGTTGGCAAGGGCAACCACGAACAACACTCCCAACTGCCCTCGACAAAGATCTGCAGGAAGTCGGCAAGTGTCTTCAAAACCAGCAAGATCTAGATGACCAAAGTCAATGGAAGATCATAAGCTAGAACATCTTGAAAGTGGCACAAGGTAAACTGTTGCAGTGAGGCATTGACGCAAAAGTGCGATCACTCAGGCACATGATTTTTTAACTGTTAGTTTAAAGAAATGAAAGATGTAAAACTTCGAATAAATTAATCTATTCAGTTACTAATGGTGCTTACTTGAATTTAGGGGCGACTTTCTGTATCTTCCTCACAGCTGTCATGGCTGTTCTGAATCCTCCAAGTGCCGCAAGGAAATCTTCAATCTTCCTCTTGCTAAACAGCAACAAAGACAGTGTATTAATCTATGGAAATGTCCAACGTCAAGCACAACTCTTCAGTGCAATGGAGGCAGTTTTACAACATTTCCTGTCCATGCAATGAACAGGAAGTCAACCCATAATTTAAATACTGGGTAGTTCTTCATTACTGTAACATGTATCATTGTTATATGGGAAATTCGGAATAAAACCTGGACGATAAAAAAGTGTATAGATTAGCAGCAACAGAATTATGGTTGCTCAGAATAATAACAAAACTTCTCTCAGACACAACACATTACAAATGAAGAAGAAAACAATACGAAGACAGTTGCAATTTCCAGGACACACTGAGAAACAGTCAGAGTGGAAAAACAGTCACTGAAGGAAAAATTTTAGGACGCAAAGCTAGAGGCAAGTGAAGAATAGAATACATGAATAATCTAACAAATTACTTAAAAGACCAGCCTATGACACCCAACTGCTGACTACTGCAAATGAAAGAATTGCGTGGAGGACCATGATCGCCAATGTCACCAGATATGAAATTATAGTAAAATAGGGAATATTTTTGTAACTGGTAGCATTATGAGTGTGACTAGTTGTGTACTTTGCTGGATGGCACAAGTTTTCAACAATTTGTTCCGGGCCACAGGAAGTCAAGGTCCAATCACTCACCTGTAAGTGACTTCCTCAAAGAATATGGCCCGGCTGTCGGGATGGGATTTCATCCGATTAGCAGACCCCAAAGTGTGGATCCTAGGAGCAGACATGTTGTAATTGTTCAGAGATTCTTTGGTTATCGTAGAAATAGATACGTGATACTGTATGTCAACTTATTTATCGACTTTTCATATCCTGCATAGTATAAAACAGTTCATTCTGACCCACTAAAATTAATATTTTAATAAATAAAAATATATCAGTCTCATTTATCAGTGTGTATAACGACATTAAACAAGGTTGTTGTTGATGGTATGTCACAAGATATGAGCATGACTAGTTCCACAGACAAGACTGCAGCAATCTCTTCGTTTATAGTGCAATTTTTAAACTGTTTAAAACATTGGAAGCACATTCCATGCTTTCAGAAGCATCATAAAAGTAAATTTCAAGCCTCACTGTCTTGACTACAATAAATGCTAACATTCGCTATTCCTGGTATGAGTTAACTGTTAACTTAATTTTAAAATGTGAGTTAATTGTAATTTAATTAACTATTCAATATCTGGTCGTCACTGCATATTTTTCCTCCTGGTTCACTGACCCCCACTGTCCCGAATGGGTACGCAGCAGAACAGTGGCGCCACACAGCGTCACTCACCTACTGATGAGCCGTTCAAGATCTGGCAGTTTTCGGAGCAGGTCCGTCATCTCAGCAGAGACATCTGGTGTCTCCATGAGGTCTTCCACGGCATCCAGTCGGTCACCAATGGCAACGGGGTGACAGAGGGGGGCACAAAGCCACTGCTTGAAGAGCCGTTTACCTGGAGATGGACAATTACAGAATGCTCCCTGAAAATACTGTATGCTACCAACAAAATCACAGTTTTCAGTCATCCAACAAACCATTGTTAATTTATAACCAAGAATCTGACAGGGATTTCCACCAAGACTAGTAAAATATTATTTTGAAGGGTGGATTGGCTATCGTACAAAACATTTTTAGCACAACGACATACCAAACGGTGTCACACAGAGGTCAAGGGTCCCCAGCAAAGTGCCCTCTAGGGTTGCGGTTGTGCCATTCTGGATAAGTTCAAGGTTCATCATCGTCGCTGCGTCCAGAACCTGAAAAATAAAGGTTTGGTTATTATATTTATACAGCACTAATTCATTTATATATTGCCCCCTAGCAAATGTTTGATTAGACCCTCTACCGCTGTACTTCAGTGCCCCTGTTATATGGGGCATCTGTAAACCTGCTCTTATTCAAACTTACAAGTCTGAGTTGCAAACTCAGTGGGTCACTTCGATGACACCAACTTGCTGGCTGGTTCACACGACCAATTTGTGCCCAATTGGTCAGGTGACACAGTGTCACATGACAATGCTAAATTATATGTGTGTCTAGACAAGTGATGTGTCTTTGACTAGTGCCACTCACAAATTGACCTTAGATAAAAGTCGTTGATTGGCCAATAATTTGTGAAATTGGACCCTTGAATGAACAATGAACTGTGAGTCAAGTTTAATAGGTTTGATGGAGTAAAGGAAGAAGTCCAACTAAAACCCAGCTCACAAGAGAAACTTACTAGTATTCCAATATCAACTGAACCTAACGAAAAGTCATCATTATTATTATAGAGGGCACAAACTGATCAATTCCAAAGAGTAGATTGATCTTTAGAAATTGTGTCTACATCAGAACCAACAATCAGAATTTATAATCTTGTTCTAGATGAATTTGCTACATCTACAGGTAGTGGCATTCAAACATACCATGTGCTGCTTTGCTGTGGGGAAAGTTGGCTCAGTCTTAGAACTTGTGTCCATGCAACTGTCATCTAATGGGCAGTCTACTGGACGGTATTCTTTGAACCGTTTCAGAGAGAGAAGCTCTTCATCCAAGCAACATTGTTGCAAGTACCTGCAATATGATATTGTACCAGATATACCAGTTGTCATTTTTTAAATACATTTGACAATTAACCATTCATTATGAACGTAACTGTTCACACAAATATGACCACTGGTTTTTGTTACTTTGTTACATATGTTCTGCAAACTCCAAGGAATTGTTCAAACTATTTAGCGCACTTCGTATAACCAGTCTGCCACAAGTTCAAACTGTGCACTGCCTGAATTGCAGTACTAGCACTATACACTGACGGATGGAAATGATGATCTGGCATTGTATGCTAAAAAACTTACGTTTATTTTATACAAAGCAAGAGTTTAAGGACAGACACCCCATTTAAGACGGTTTTACCATATTCTGATAGCTTTGAATGTTTAGTATCAAAAGGTTCACATATCTTTGGTAATCTTAAAGTCATATCTTAAAGTCATATCAATCAGGTTTACATTGTTGTGTTCTTCATTGCTCTCTCCGTGCAATAACAACCTTACACTTGTAATAAATTGCATAATTTATTTTTTAATACAGGTATCTATAACGAAAAAACATTTGATTTTTTTCAACAATATTTTCAATTAAAAATAAAATATGTAATTTAGTAATATTTCAAACGTAAGGTTTTCATTGCACAATATCATGTAGTCTACATTATATTAGTGAAAGAAGTATGTTTCTATCTGTTATACTAATGGCTGTGGACCATTTACAAAGTATGCTCTATTTCCCATTATGACAGTCAAGTTGTTTGGTACATATATTTTTACTCCCCTTAACCTACTCTTTCTTACTGGACAAATATGTTTGCTATAATTATCACATATAAAAATACATTATTCAGGTGGGGCATCTCCATTTAAACTATGTACATGTCATTTGCATATGAATTTTTTTAACCTACATTGAGCATTCACTTTAAAATATAAGATGGCACTTATATATATATATCGACTTATGCAATGATTTCCACACCTTCCAATACCTGTTACACAGAATATCATATTTTTGATCTTTAGACAGTGGGCATTTATAAATGCAATGCATCGCTGGATCGATTGTCGATGTACTTCAAATCAGAGAGTCGGAAAGAATTACTGTTTCAGCAAATAATACACCCTACCAACAATAACACTTACCGATTTTAAACAGAAATCACAATGGTAGCAACGGAACGAAAAATCAGCTGATCTGATGTTTAAATAGCTTCAAATGTGACTAAGCTTACATTGGCATAGATACGCGACTGTTTCGGCGCACAACAAAATATTCACGAGAATTACGTGTTGTACTTCCATCGACAATCTTGCACAATTTCACCTTTACATTAGGGCTATATTAAGCACCAGAGGCGCCACAGGTTATTCCAGCTAGCTTCTATTGTCCCTGTTTTGGACATGATGTTGTCATTTACCATTGCCAAGGGTGTGATTTACATTAGCTTCTTGAATCAAATTATTTATTCATCTTCAAACAAACGCTGAACCACCAAATCAATGCAGACTTTCAAGAAGTTGGATTAAATAAAAATTTTATTTACCGTGTATGATATGAAATTATCTTATCCAAAAAGTCAGCAATTTTCTGGTATGTTATGTGCTGCCACCTAGTAACAACAACACTCAATGCAATGCAACACGAAACACGCCCAATACTTTAAACAATTCACAATTTGAACCCTTAATAAAAACTTTAAAATATCTTCCTTTCATCGTCACTTGGAAATCACAAGTCAATGCTCTAAAATTCCCTATTATATCATCTAAAACAGGGTCATTTGAGCCATTTTTGACTCACCAGGTCACCGCCCCAAGCGCACTGACGGCAAGGTCAAACCCTGCCGCGGCCGTCTGTCCTAGAGTGTCCCCTGGTGGTAAAGAAATACAACAACTTGGCAACTACGGTGATACAATATTATGCACAAGATAGAAAAGGGCAACATTTTGATGAGAATTCTAAGTGGTGCATTGCAAAATCACCGATTACATTTTTCTGACCAGAACTGGCATTTTGAAATTCCATAACAAATTCGTGCAATCTTTTTTTTCTTCTTCAGAAATTCTTGTGCCTCATCACAAATGCATCTGCTTTTCCTCAGTTATGGTGAGTTAGATGAGGTAGTTGAATTTTTTTTTACACTTTGTTGACAACCAGTTTAACTTAGAACTAATGTCACAAATTAATATAATGAAGAGATTTTCACTGATACCTTTTGAGAATTAAATATTATGTTTTTCAATTTTCTTTTTCAGGAAATGTTAATTTCGTATGAAAGGCCTTAAAAACAAGTATACAGACACAACCCTTCAATGACACAACAAAGCACCACCGGATTTACACAGATGCACGCACGCACGCACGCACGCACGCACACCGAACATTATATGTTAGTCACCATACATTACTAACACTTATGGTCCCAGAACTGGGATTTTCACAGAGGTCATCGTTTAACCAGTAATATATCCTAAAGGTCGACTTGACAGAATGGTAGATTGAACTTTGTACAACATCCCCAGATAGGGTGTTGTTTCAAATTGCGGTACCAGTGTGCTTAAAGCCATTACTGTATAGGTATCGACTGTGATGTCAACTTGATATGCAATTTTGTGCATTGGCATCTTTTCGCAAAACGTTTTTCCATCGTTCGATAATCGCATGTATTTCACTAAAAAATTGCTTTTCGAACAATCAGTCGATTAATATAATTTCTGTAGCAGCATTATTACAGAAGGTTAAACAAAATACCTTCATCGAGCATCTTCTTTAGTGCATCAGGCCACTGCAGACCACCAGTCTCAGTGTCACCATCTGGCTTGAAGTAGGTGGAACTACTCAACTCAGTGAGCGTCTTACTGCTGTTCCAGAACTCAGTGCCGGCCCGAAGGGCATCCCTAATAGCGACAGTTGGACTGTTGTTGACGATATTCTGTGTCTTCTCAGACAATCTCCCCCTCTCATAGAGAACCTAAAATTGAAAACACAGGGTGTTTGTATCTATTTAATTATTTATCATAGTGCACTTTCTTGTAAAACACCCCAGCTGTGATCCCTTTCCACTTCTCCCTATCGACAGCCGTCTCCCTCCACTTCTCCCTATCGACAGCCGTCTCCCTCCACTTCTCACTATCGACAGCCGTCTCCCTCCACTTCTCCCTATCGACAGCCGTCTCCCTCCACTTCTCCCTATCGACAGCCGTCTCCCTCCACTTCTCCCTATCGACAGCCGTCTCCCTCCACTTCTCCCTATCGACAGCCATCTCCCTCCACTTCTCCCTATCGACAGCCGTCTCCCTCCACTTCTCCCTATCGACAGACGTCTTCCTCCACTTCTCCCTATCGACAGCCGTCTCCCTCCACTTCTCCCTATCGACAGCCGTCTCCCTCCACTTCTCCCTATCGACAGCCGTCTCCCTCCACTTCTCCCTATCGACAGCTGTCTCCCTCCACTTCTCCCTATCGACAGACGTCTTCCTCCACTTCTCCCTATCGACAGACGTCTCCCTCCACTTCTCCCTATCGACAGCCGTCTCCCTCCACTTCTCCCTATCGACAGACGTCTCCCTCCACTTCTCCCTATCGACAGCCGTCTCCCTCCACTTCTCCCTATCGACAGACGTCTCCCTCCACTTCTCCCTATCGACAGCCGTCTCCCTCCACTTGTCAGCCTCCCTGCCTTTCTTACATCCCACTTATTTGCAATCTGCACCTTTTCGTGTGGCCCAGCTTTTACACCACCTCTGCCCTCTTTGATAGTCAGCACTCCTCCACAGAGTTGACATGTAACGAAGTAAAAGTACTTCGTTACAATACTTGAGTAATTGGCATGTAACGAAGTAGAATTTTGACTAAATACTTTTACTTGTAACGAAGTAGTTTTATCTAAAGTAACGTGACTTTTTACTCCGTTACTTTTATTTACTTCGCAATATATTTTCTTTACATTTTTTGCGAAACCTCTGCTGCTGGTGGCACTCCACCGTCAACGACATTTCAAAAACTGTTCATAGTCGCCTGGCCAAAAGCTATTAATATCATTCAATCGCATGCCAGTTTGCGATCATATTTGCATGCATACCTCTCTTCAGGAATATGACGCAACCACCGTTTTATATCTACATCAGTGAACGAAGTATGTGAAATGTTGGCATAGCCATAGGTCAGGTCAACGCAGTTGACATGAAATGTCACTTCAAGCACACAACGCTAGAACGCCATCTCAAACCACGATGCAAATGTCTCCATTGCACCATATAAATTATTAATCAGTAAGTTTCCAATACGTATTATAAATATTGAAATTTGCAATTTCGACAATGTATTGATAATTTCCATACACTGACACAATTCTGATATTCGTGAGCGAACGCGCATCGTGAATGAGAACCGATTTTCGCCCACTGGCATTGTCAGCAACGGCCTTACCAGCTTACGTCTGCATTAAACAGCATTTTACTTTCACGAATAAAATTCATATTGAGATGTTTACTAAATTCATAATAATGATTACTCTACAAAACTAAACGGTAAAGAATTGATACTCTGCCATTTGGCAGCATCTTTTCCCAGCAATGGCTTATTCAAGCTGACCTATAAATAATATCAAGGACAGGGACAGGGCTGGTGGCCCTGACAGGTCACTTTTAATAGCAATTAGCAACAGTATTCCTCTGTTGCACTGGTCTGTCTTCTGATCAATTCTAGCCCCAGCTGGTACCAGGTAACCAACACAGCTAGCTGCTAAAGCGTGTTGTTTCAATGTTTGTGTGAGCTGATAAGACATGTCTGGGAAGACATGAGAAGGTGGGGGATCACAAACTAGATGGCTTCATCAGCTAGACATCAAATGTCTTTGTTAATTTTACTATAGGCAGTGCTAGGTTGTATTACCTCTGACCCGTTTCCCTGAGAGGCTACTACTAGTACTGGACTGACTCTCTACCTACTCAGATACAATCACACCTGCCTATACATATCCTATTGTACAATCTAGCTCCTCCCATACCCCAGTGGAACAGGTCGATAAAAAGACAGATTGTGCCTCATCATTAATTAAGTTCTGCATTTAACTGAAAATATTTGATGTTCTGAGCTCTCATTAATGATAATGTAATTTTCCAAGCATCCAAGTGAACACCGTGTTCAGGGTGGTAGACCGATTGTCGAGCTAAGGCTGTGTGGGAGCACATTGTTATAGGCAGAGTGGTTGCAAAACAGTTGTCAGATGCAAGTTGTGTAATTTATATAATATTATTCATGATTTTGTTGTTATTTCTGTGTTGTACTTTTACTTCTATTTTTACTTCAAGTACTTTTGAAAAGTAGCTTTACTGTTTACTCAAGTACTTTTTTTACAAAGTAATTTTACTTTTATTCAAGTAGTTTTTAGGTGAATTACTTTTACTTTTACTCAAGTACATAATTAAAGTAATTCAGTCGACCATGCTCCTCCATCCGCACCAAGTGATGTGCCCACATCATCCGACTTCCTACTATTCTTCCCTTTAAGCTGCCTGGAATTGTACATATAACGAAAAATAGTAACATTACAAGTCATGTTTTCAAAAATAAATTAAAATTAACCTGTTGCAAACATTCTGCCGATACTTAGTTTGATAGAGCAATATATTGGCGACAAGATCCAAGCAGCAGCACCAGAAATACCAATTTGTTTTCAATTGCAAGTTTTCAACACTTGGGTTCCCTCACGTGTAACCTTTTTGAAGGCGAAAAAAGTTGTTTTTGGTTTTTAAATCATTCTCACAGGCAAACAATAGCAATGATATATCTGGTGCTACCTCTTTGTTATGTTGAAAATCATCCAATCAAAACCGCATATTATTATTCGTTCCTTATAACAATTTTAAAAGGGTCACGTGCTGAGTGATGATCTTTTGAGGATTGCTCAGACAAGACTTTGTTTGACAGAAACCCTGTGGTGTGTCTAACACTGACCTGTGTCGCGGGATAGTGACACAGCAGCGTCCGAAGTCTTGAGCAGTGACGGTCATCTGTGAATTGGCCAAGCTGAAACATGATAAATCCAGATGAGACAAGTTACAAACAGGTTTGTACCATTGTTATGTGATCTATGTCAAACGTCCACCGAACGTTTCATGAAACCGGCAGCTGTACATGATTTTTGGGGTGTGAAGTTTTCAATGGCATTGTCCTACAGAACCTTAACTGCGTAGTGCAACGAGTCTCTTGCCTTTTCTCCCATGCAACTCAGCTAGTACTATATATATATATATATATATATATATATATATATATATATATATATATATATATATTAGTGGTCTAAAAAGTCTTTAAACAAGTGTACTAAACTTTCACTGCAATCCGTTGAGAGGAAGTGACTGCTGACGTGACACAAAGTTTACCATTATACATATATACAAATTTAACTTAAAAATTCCAATATCTACATATAATGCAATATCTTGAAAACTATTGACCCGAATGTGATGTGATGTGATGTGATGTCACAGACAGACAGAAAAAATTGAAAGATTTTATGAAATGTGTCCACTTCTTACAGGCAAAGATACTATACTGGATTACAAAGCCTGATGACAAAGAGACATAAATCTGCAAAAAGACGAGGGACAACTTACCCAGAACTTGCCGACAGTGCAGTCTACAAAACAGACTCCATATTCATTGCCGCAGCCACTCGTGTCATTGGCCTGCAAGGATCATAAATACAACTGCAAACAACATCTCAGACAAAGACGTATTTATCTGACTTATCATTAGGCGTGTACAAGATTTCAAATAACTAAAACATTGTCACGTTACTATAGTAATTAAGAAACAAACAAAACAGTGCGTGTCTAGTGTAATGATTAAGTTGGTTCGGTTTTTTTAGATGACAACACCATGGCAGAACTAAAATTCATCTACATTATTTCAAATAAATAAAAAATCTTGTGGACAGCAAACAAGTGCAAACAACCACTTCACAGCTACTCCATGATGTATTCTTCCACCAGAAATTACAACTTGTCAAACTACGGATGTTATAAAGACAAACTTCCTTTTATCTAAACTAATGCTTTAAAACACATTTTTGTGAGCAAAATTATGACGGGACCTTCTCTGTGAGAGCCAGGAGATAGGTGGCGCTAGCAGCTTCTGAGTCACTGCAGCTGATAAAGCCGGGCCTCCTGGTGGCAGCTGTTTGAACACTGCATACTTCGCGTGTCACTACTTTGTCGAACTTCGTGCATGCTCGACCCACTAAAATCAATTGTAACACGTCCATGTAAAACTATCTAAATGTATCCAAGAATGAAGTTTCATATTTCATCAGTAGGCAATGTCAGGATATCATAGAAACAAATATCTCCAAGAATATCTATGATAATTGATAATTGGCGACACTGGCACACATTGTCTTTGAGCAGTTTATGCTGGAAAGGGCGCTATATAAATATATGTGAGTTACTGAAGTCCAGTTAGCATTTGGTGCAAATGTGCTGGAAATGTCCTTGCTCAAATGAGTAACTTTTTTGCAACTTGTGTTTCAAGAAAATGTAAAAAAACGCAATTAATGTACATATCATATGACTAGCTATTAAAATTGATGAAAAAATGGCTAAAAATCAGAAATAAAAGGCTGTTTCACTGTAATTTTTTTAAGTTGCTCTATAAGGAAAAACATCTGCTTGATCTGATGTAGCTGATGAAAGCTGGCATCTTTCTTCTACACGCAGACAATGTAAAACTCACTCTTCCTGCATCTTTCCGCCATCATGTCAGGGGTCTCCATTTGTTCGATGCGTGCCACTTTGTAGCCTTTCTGCATGAGCGAGTCCGCATATCGTCCGAACGCTATTTCGGGAAACCCGGCATGCGCATACTCCCCCTAGCAACAGCATAACACACTGCTGTTACAATGTCAGTTTTACAAAATGTCTCGATGTGCAGAACAGAAACAGGATGACATGCCTGAGCAGAAGACACTGTCAACAAGTGGAAGTCAAGCCAACTTCCATCAGTTTTCACGGTGTCTGGTCAGTTAACTATATAAATGAGAGCTGGGTTTTTGTCACTAGATAAAACTCCATCTGCTTCAAAATGCATTTAATCACCAGCACTACGTACTAACAGCAACACATGTTCTGGTTGCCATGATCATACTCAAGATTTTAAATCTAAAACTGACCATGTGACACATGAAATGCCACAGGTCACATCTGCAGTATAATTTTTGATAACGTATAAATCAAGACAGGAACATCTGTGCTCATATCTCACATCTAAATCCGAGTTAAGCGAAGTTGTGAACTACGTGGATGACATATGGGCACAGGTGTATACATAGGCCTAAAGAGAAGATCTTCAGTGTTAACAAAATGATATGGACAAGTTAGCATATAAGTTAGCAAATAGTCTAAACAAAATAAGTTAGCAAATAGTTCTAAACAAAATGAATGGAACAAATTCTCAACTGTAAATTCCAGTGGAGCGGAAATGTTTTAAAAACAGAATTTATAGCATGCTTCATACAAGTGAACGTTTCTTTGCATATCTATAGGCAAATGCTGTCTTGTCCATAAAGTTACGTTAATCTTGTTAAATGTCCAAATAAAAAGTATGCGACATTCCATTTCATTCACTAATAGCTCTCTGAGATATAGATACATTTGTATGTTTACAGATCTGACTCATTATGTTGACAGAAGACCTGTGACAGGACAACTTACCTTCATGTAAATGAGACCGAGCTCCTTCACCGCGATGACGGCGTCATTGTGGAACAACTCGTAGAACTTGCCCATCTGACAACAGACAAGGATGGTTCCATCAGCGAGATGCCCTGTCATACTTGCACACATGCCAACTCTAAATGTTTACCCTTAGCTCTTACATATTTTCCGAAATTGAATGGTCTTACGGGCATAGGAAACATTCCTTACAGTCTTTGGGCATCTTGAACAAGACTTTTTTGTAGTGCGGGATATGGCCCACATTTGTCAAATGGCATCGTCAGTTCAAAACATGTCCAAAGAGCAACTCTCACAAATTTTTTCTTTTATTTAATTTGTTTTAGCTGTGTGCAGTCAGCTGACCAGTCTCACGAGATCCAATCAATTTATCCAAGTTTCCATGCCGAGCCCTTTTGAGCATGTGCGGCACACCAGTGAACATAGATAATTATTTGGGTTCATTTGTGGATCTTACGGATTTCTGTCACCAGTACTACAGGCATGCACCAGTATGCACTTGGTGGAACTGAGAATGCTGTCAACATTGAAGTACACAAAAAAGGATTCCTACTAACTAGTTAGAGCGGTTGTCATTTTTTTTCGAATATAGTTATTTGGCAGACAAAAACACATTGGTACGTTTCGTTGGGTCATACTTATTGATTTTAGAAGGGGAGCCATTCAAAAAAATATTTTCAGACCACCCCAGAGGTGGTTAGTAAAACAATAGTTACTTGGTGAACAAAAGCACCAAATTTATCATGTAAATTGGCCAGGTGTTGTCGTGTGGAAAATATCCTGAAATTAGACATTAAATATTCATTTCACTAAAGTTATGTTTAAAATAAGGTTCTAGTATCATTTAAATAATACATGCATATTCACCATATTTATACTTCAATTAATATTATGTAGTGCTGCAAACGGCGTATGTTGTTAGAGATACTAGCATAACCAATAAATAAAGATTTTCCCCATTGCGTATTATTATTGAAACTTAAAAAAAATCCAAAAGACTTTTTTATCTTAACTGCATCTAAAGACATATAATTAAAATACCTTTATTTGTTTTTGCTTGGCACTCATTTGAAGAGGTGCCCGGTGGTGAAAATTGGTACTCCGAAATCACCCGCGAACATCAGAACCAGCGTGTAGGAATTTTTTTATAGAACTCCAATTTTCACTAGAATTCGATAAATTTTTTCAAAAATCAATCTATTTTGACGTTATATACCAAAATAAGTGTAAACATTCCTGGAATACATATGCAAAATAATGCTAAAAATAATTATTATAGTAACACAACTTTCACGGAAAAACCTGGGGGTCATACTATCATCAGTTCAATATCACCAACATTAGAGTGACCTGTGGGGGTTCTGAAAATATTAATTTTTTTGTAGCTCCCTTCTAAAATCAATAAGTATGACTCCAAGAAGCCACATTAAAAATTTTGTGCTGTTGTCTGCCTAGTAACTATTATTTTGTTAACCGATTTGACAAATAGCAATAAACAACAAACTTCTTTTGAATTTAAAGAATATTATCTGAGCAAATATGAAATGAATAATACCTTAAATAATAATTTTTGTAAAGAATTTTTCTAAATTGTTCTTAATAATTAACATCAACATTTCACACGTTATTTCACATTTTGGACACGGGATGTTTTCACATATCAACCACTATTTAAAATACATTGTTACCTTGAAGAAGAGAACTATATCGAAGTGCTTCGACTTCAACTTCCACCATTGCCGCATTGCCTGGAACATTTAACATGGCTCATATCATGGTCAGTGGCTGTTACAAATGTAATTAACTTATTAAATACAAAATTAATTATTTAAATAAACATAAAATATAATTTATATCGGGCAAACTATAGCTACTGTAATCACAAATATAATTACTCTTTGTACTTAATGCTAGTCATGTTTTTCATATTAATTATAGTTATATTATTGACATTGAAAAGTGTAACGTTTTCAGTGTCAATCTTGTAACAGGTGCCCAGAATAATGAGTAATAATATACATGTAGCATTCTAACTTTGATTAGTTAGTCATAAGATGATTCCTTAACGATGGTAACTAGCTGTTAATAAAAAGATTATCACCAATATCCGCTTAATAATTCCATACAGGGCACACCAATATTCATTACTGAAGCAAGAGAATACCTCTTGCACTCAGAATATCTGAGGCATGGTAGTGTAGTGGTTAGCACATCCGCTTTAAATGACACAGTTCCAAGTTCAAGAACCGGACAGGGCATGGGTATGTTTGGCTAAAAACCTGGCTCTCCACATTCGAGACTGTGTATCTCTCGTGACTCGGATGATCATGTTAATGTTGGTTCCATCTCATTTAATTGGGGACGTGAAAGAACCATTGAGGATGACATGCATCCTGGCAGTGACATGCACCCTGGCAGTGACATGCACCCTGGCAGTGACATGCACCCTGGCAGTGACATGCATCCTGGCAGTGACATGCACCCTGGCAGTGACATGCACCCTGGCAGTGACATGCACCCTGGCAGTGACATGCACCCTGGCAGTGACATGCACCCTGGCAGTGACATGCACCCTGGCAGTGACATGCAGCCTGGCAGTGACATGCACCCTGGCAGTGACATGCACCCTGGCAGTGACATGCACCCTGGCAGTGACATGCACCCTGGCAGTGACCACCCTCAATGCCAGCATGTAAAGATCGTCTTGGCAATAATGTTCTATAAAAGGCTGACCTGTTGAATGAGACATGCAGACTAGTCAGTTAAAAGAACATTGCCGAGTGCTGGAAACAACTAGAACTAGAATCTCTCACACTCAACTTAACAAGGATACCAGCCTTACTGTTAAGTTACATAACTCACCGGTGTCTGCTTAACCAGGAAGCTCTCGGGAACAAATAATGTTCTTGGGTCATACTCAGGGTCATCATCCGGACGTTTCTGAAGATCTCTACAACAGATATGACCACATACATTGTTTATGTTAAGCGTTGAACTCAGACTATATCGGTAGAAAATATTACACAATTTTCCCGTCATTTGATGACCTGTCTTTTAACCATGCTTGGCTCCCTAGCGCATCCATCCATCTGTTGACGATTTGTTTCTTTTTCTTAATATCACTCACCGATTTCGAGATTGATTAACTCTTTACTAGTCAGACAGCTTTCTATTTCCTTGCCCTCCTGTGGGCATGGAATTTCAAGATGGTCACCAGTTGTAGTTGATGTCGCTGGTTGCTTGCATTAAAATGATGATCAACAACCGATGTATTAAATGATTTGAAATTAATTACACTGTACACAGAAATGAATGTATGAATAAAATGTGTTCAAATTGCTGTTACAATTAGTTTTCAGAACATGAAGCGAAATCCACTGAATGATGAAGAAAAAGAAAACTTCAACTTCAACATGAAGGATAGCAAAACTCTCACAAATACGTGCTTAGGCCTTAGCAGTATGACCATTCTAGCAAAATACAGCTCAAATAAACACTCTAACTGTCGATGGACCATGCCACGACCAACATGGCGAGATTATCCGTGAAATATGACACCGTCGTCGACACCAGGCCTTGGGTTTATTACATTGCACTGTAATAGATTACTATTATTATTACATTGCACTGTAATAGATTACTATTATTATTACTTACTTTCCTTTCTATTACTAATGCTACTAAATGCTGAAGGGAATGTAATATATTACTATTACATTTCAAGCTATTACTATTACATTTTCTATCGGAAATATTTTCTTTTGATTAAACATTTAACATACTTAATCACTTACACAGTTTCAAATAAACTGATGGGTGTATAATTAATTAAATTACAATTAACTGATAAATTTCCCAATTAAATTAACCTCACACAATTCCAGTCGGATGTAGAAGTTTCATATATTCATTGGAATGAAACAGAAAAGTAATGTCACTGTCACATAACACAGTCTGGTTATCCCATAGTAGACCCATACTGCTCGGCTGCTGCTTGGTGGACAGTTAATTATTGGCCCAAGGATAGGACATTTTTCACAGTTTTGGTCAATAGTGCGCAAGCTAGCTACCAATTGAGAAAAAACCTAGAAAAGTTGGTATAAGCCTCTGGATTTTGTTCAAACATTACCCAGCATGGCAGACTGGCTGCTAGGGTTGGGAGATGGCAATGACTGATTGATTGATTGATTGAGTCTGTTTAGTGCTGGAAGCCTGGAACCTTTATCCTGCTTCAGTGAATGAATGAATAGGCTTGTATGAAAAGGATAGATGGCTGGTGGACCTGGCTTCAAATGACAAATTAGCCACGCAGCAATCACACTGTCAGTGTCTCCTGCTAATAGTGCTAAAGTCATGATTTGGATACTAAACAATTTTTCACCACTGTTGGGAAATAAATAAATAAAACTGCATATGAAAGACTGAACATGATGCTTGTCCAAGTCCCAGTAAGTCAAAATACAGAATTTTTTGATCTGATTATTTTCAATGAAATTGAAATTTGGTGTGAAAATTTTCAATTTGTAATAGCAAAGTAATAGCTCAATTACTATTACTTTGCTTTCTATTACTATTACAATGCATTCTGTTCCATCTATTACTATTACTTGAACAATTGTAATCGTTACTATTACTATTACATACTGCTATTACCCCAGGCCTGGTTGACACATCGCTTGTCATCGGATGATAATGTAGCAATAATGCATCACAGTGGGTACAACTGATACTGTTGACGCCAAAATCCGACACGAAATTGACGGAAACAGACTCAGATGATCTCAATCAAGTCGCCAGATGATGCGTCACTGTCAAACACCAATTTGACAAACTTTATTCGATGCGCTTTTCAAACTCTCTCGTTAAAACTCAATTCAAAGTAACTATGTCCAAGATTGCGATTCCATGTGCTTCGTCACCATCCTGTTGAACCGAGGACCAGTCTTGGTGGGCACCTGCGAGGATCAGGCGGTTACGGGCACTTTGTGCACTAAAGGGTTAACCCTTTCGTTTTTTATGCACCTCTGAGGATTTGCAGTCAACACTTCTAGCACCGCTTAGTGTGTCTTTGACAAGTCTGTTGTATGTTAGCTTACATGACTCTCCGACCACACACAGTTAACATTCTCACAGCCAACCTTTCTTGATTGTAGACAACATGAAAACTATTTACTGACATCCACAGTTCGCCATAAGAGCAGGTGTTGCCATAATCACATAACAGTAACTCTTCAAATCTCGTTGCTAGCGCATTTATTTATTTCACTTCCAACTGGTCCGAGGACCCATTAACAGGACAGATGGTTTATTTCAGGGTGTCCTCTAGTGGTTTTCCTTGTGTGGGATTATTTACCTATCCCCTGGCAAACACAAACAGAACTACCAGGTACATGTAGAAACTTACCTGATTTGACCGGGCTGTAGAAAGTCAAGGTTCTGATGTGGAAATGATCGGCCTTGGTCACTGGGTCTAGAAACCGACACCTGAAACATCAAGGTCATAGCTTTGGTTTCAGGGACTATCACACAAAAATTAATAAAAAGGTATGTTCTTATATAGCATGGTATCCAGTCCATAGGACGGCTCAAAGTGCTTTACACTTCACCACTTTACACTTCAGACCTGTTCATTCCAAGGCCATCTCAACTTCTCTGGGAAGCATTCAGCCACGCTGCAATTGCACGAAGACTAATCGTTCACATTACCACCACTGTCTGTATTGCCACATACTCATTTATACAGCTGAGTGAACTGTGGCAACGTCGGATGATCAAACTTGCCAAAGGTTCGAAACTATGGCAGTGGGATTTGAAACCGGGTTCTCTCGATTGAGAGTCCGGCCTTCTAACCGATATGACATCACGCCCCACCAACTAACGAAACTAAATTATTTACTTTATTATTAACCCATTAGACCCCACAACGGCCGTGGCCGGCCGCTCTGTGCAGTCCTGGAACGGCCGCCGCTGGCCGCATACAGGACCATCTATTAAAAAAAATCCTGGCGAATAACTACTGAACTAAACACTACCAAATTTTGCCACACCCTAGCGGATACATTTTGCAACAACAACAGCTCGTTACGTGCATGTGTTGCCCTTTCGGAAATCTTGATTTTCATTGGTTTTGTTCACGCTATCTCGAAAATTTTTATTTTTATATTTGTCATGATAAAATATGGTGTAATCTGAAAAGCAACCGTCAGAATTTGAAAATTTTTTCAGTGGTGCAAAGCTAACACATATAGCTACATTTTGTTTACTGGGTTGCATAGGGTGGTTGCATGGGATCATTGTCAAATGTCAGTCGCAAGGTAGAATAACTTTCAAAGTTTTAACAAACTTACTATTTTGTCTTCGCAAATTGCGATGAAATGTCAACATTTTATTAATATATCCTATTTCTACGTATACATGCATGTGGAGAAATTACTACTCTTCAAAATAAACACAACTTGTAATTGTCAATATAGAAGTTTTTTTCTACAGATTTTTTAACACAAGGAGGTAAAATCGCTCGAAATTTGCCAGAAATCATGGGAACAGTGGAGTATGTTTTAATAAAATCCTAGGGCCTAACCATTCTTTTCGATGTTTTTATTGTCAATTTTAATGTACATATTATTTAGTGTATTTATACAAGACATTTATTTATTTTTAGACAAACCGTTTTGTATAGGAGTCAGGCAAAGAACCTGAACTAATTAAAAACATTTGACACAATGCGAAAACTCATCACAATGCAGATTTGTTTTACAAAATAGTTCCAAACAAAACTAATGCAATTATTTTGAAACTGACATGCCACAACAAAAATAAAAACAAGCATAATGTCTCAGAAAGTCACCCCTTCACATTCATCTTGTAGGACGTACCTGTTCCGGTGCCGAGAAACCTGCCAGTTTACTCTTCGTCTTGCTGCTTAGCATCATTCTACTCGGGGTTGCTTTGTCGCTACTAGGTGTCGCTACAGGACTGGTCACTGGCGTTGTGCTGGTTCGTTGGATTCGGGGCGTACTTCCAGCAGGCAGAGGCTTCTGTTTCCGCACCTCAACACAAGAGTGCTTTGTTTTGTACCCAGTGGACGGGAGGGAGACATCTCATGGGATTAGGGAATGATGTTCATCGCAAGGTTATGATTTAGGAAAGAGACCTGGGATTGATGGTCATGGAAATTGGCAACATTCTTGGGATCTAGACAATGTTTGGTGCTCCCACACATGGAATGAAACAAACATATCACACATCTGATGTCAAGGTTTATCTATAATTTGTTATTCCTTCATAGTAACAACAGTGGTTCAATCATGAGTAATATTTTTACTTATTTTAGTCAGTTTACTTTATCTTCTCGTGACATTTCAATTGCTATCAGCAATCTTCTTCAGACAACTTCCACTAGATGGCGACATGGTAGTCATTCTACACAGACGTAACTCAATATCTAAACTTTTCCTCACACCATCCATTACACTAAGATGGGAGTGATCCGTATGTTACTATACAGATGCGAAACACATGTCACAGAAGAGGAAGATAAATGGAAAGAAAGAGAACACACCAAGGAAGCTCTAACGAGACGTGGATATCCACAATGGACCACATCAACAGTACAGACAAAGATGAAAACAAAGAAGGAAGATAACATCAGGAAAAAGACAGTGGAAAAAGACAAGAACAAAGGCACGGTGGTACTTCCATATGTCCAAGAATTATCTGAAACCACATCACGGATCATGAAGAAATACAAGGTGAACACAGCAATGAAGCCTCACAACACCCATGCGGGGGGCACACACCAGAGTGATGTCTGCACAGAATGACTACAGCGTCGCCATCTAGCGGTATTCATCTGAAGAAGATTGCTGATAGCAACTGAAACGTCACGAGAAGAAAAAGGTAAAATGACTGTGAAATAAGTAAAAATATTACTCATTTGAACCATCCAGTCTGATGAACATCTTCACTCATGTGGTTCAATCATGTTAACCTATTAATATGCCAGTCTTTAAAATGGTAGTAAATATATAGATGTTAACAAGATAAGTATCTGGATATTTCAGATCAACATTGCAGACAGCATAGATAATTAAAATTTTTTTAAACTCAAGCAGACCCAGAACTTTATCAACTTTATCAACATTTACTTTGAATGTTGTCTTTCGGCGAGGCGTCCGCTTTGTGTCACTTCCCTCAGACTCCGAATCTTCCTCCTCCTCCTCCTCTTCCCCCTCCTCCGAGTCCTCATCTGTACTCTGCTCTGCCTTGTCTGGTTTGAATTCATCAGCTGAACTATCATCATCAGCATCGTCGTCAGAAGACTCTACTAAACGACGACGCTTAGCCTTTGATTGCAGATGTTGTGTTGAACGTCTTTTCCCAGCTGCATCCTAAGAATTGGATTATTACATTGTGAAGCCTTCTACCCTCAAAGTTCTCATGCAAGAATGCATACAAATATTGACACAGGAATTGACACAGGTATTCGTACAAGTATTTATGCAAGAATTAGTCCCATTTTGAGTAAATATATATGACAAGTCCATGCTCACAGTGTTCATACAGAAAGCATAAAGGAAAATTATAAAACATTCAAGAACATTTGGTGGAAAAACAGCACTTTTTTCAATAACATTTTCCGAACCGTTTGAACGTTATTTCAGACTTAAAAATATTAGACGTTTATTTCCAATACGCAACAGACTGTTTGTGCCACTTGTACATCTATCAGCACATGCAGTTGCACATGGAAAAAAGCTAATTGACAGCGACAAATTTGTCTTAATAGTTGCTGCATTCACATAGCAACACAGAACGTTACGGACTTATAAAAATTAATCAAAAAAGAAGAGCAGATGGACAGAATTTAATATTTACCTCAGACGTCTCATTTTCTTTTCCACTGTCAAATTCTGCGTCGAAGATGTCGGCTGCAGTAGCAAAGAAAAGTAATCAATTTACAGCTTTGCCCAATTTAAAAAGCACATTTATCTCATTTTGTTACCTCACATCTCTGTCATAAATAAATTACTTAAATCACGGCACATTTCTTAGTCAATGCAAGATGAACCAGTACAATTCCAATTTTACCATCAAGACTGTCAACTTCCATTTCTTCATCGGACGACGTTTTATACTCAACGATGAGCTCTAGTCTCTCCTCTTTTGTCATTTTCAAAGTTTTCTCGGCCTCCTCTGATCCTTTGCGACAATCCACATTGCAGGTAAAGAATACTCCCCCTCTCTTGCACTCTTTCACATCGGTTCCCGTGAAAGCCTTCACAAACCTAAACAGTCACCACTGCTTTTACACCACCATGCTCAAGACAGACATTTATAAATACAAAATGTTAGTACGATCAAGATTGCTTTATCATGCCACTGGTTGTTAGTGTTTTGAGTGAGTGAATAGAGTGAACATACCATAATAATGTTAACAAAACGTTTATTCAAGTTTATACGGAGTCTTGTGAAAGGTTGGAACTGTCTGCCAGCACGTTGGGTAGAGCCAGATTAGTATCTCAAATTCAGATCATATATTACATATCAGTAATATTATATTGCATATATCAGATACATTAATTCTTCATGTTGTGACTGAATTTTATCCACAGGCCATTTGCTGCACTGACCTGGCAAGTGGCTGCCATGCCTTGGAAATTAAACAATGTTTCACCATTCATGGCCAAACTGGCCGTGACTTATAAGATGCCCTTCAATAATTACTGCGGTGGCTAAAATATGACTTATGTACTTACTTCTACTTCACCCAACCCTTATGTACTACTAACTTCTCCTTCACCCAACCCATATGTACTAACTTCTCCTTCACCCAGCCCATATGTACTAACTTCTCCTTCACCCAGCCCTTATGTACTTACTTCTCCTTCACCCAGCCCATATGTACTAACTTCTCCTTCACCCAGCCCATATGTACTAACTTCTCCTTCACCCAGCCCATATGTACTTACTTCTCCTTCACCCAGCCCATATGTACTAACTTCTCCTTCACCCAGCCCATATGTACTTACTTCTCCTTCACCCAGCCCATATGTACTTACTTCTCCTTCACCCAGCCCATATGTACTTACTTCTCCTTCACCCAGCCCATATGTACTTACTTCTCCTTCACCCAGCCCATATGTACTAACTTCTCCTTCACCCAACCCATATGTACTTACTTCTCCTTCACCCAACCCATATGTACTTACTTCTCCTTCACCCAACCCTTATGTACTTACTTCTCCTTCACCCAACCCTTATGTACTTACTTCTCCTTCACCCAACCCATATGTACTTACTTCTCCTTCACCCAACCCATATGTACTTACTTCTCCTTCACCCAACCCATATGTACTTACTTCTCCTTCACCCAACCCATATGTACTTACTTCTCCTTCACCCAACCCATATGTACTTACTTCTCCTTCACCCAACCCATATGTACTTACTTCTCCTTCACCCAACCCATATGTACTTACTTCTCCTTCACCCAACCCATATGTACTTACTTCTCCTTCACCCAGCCCATATGTACTTACTTCTCCTTCACCCAACCCATATGTACTTACTTCTCCTTCACCCAACACATATGTACTTACTTCTCCTTCACCCAACCCATATGTACTTACTTCTACTTCACCCAACCCTTATGTACTTACTTCTCCTTCACCCAACCCATATGTACTTACTTCTCCTTCACCCAACCCATATGTACTTACTTCTCCTTCACCCAACCCATATGTACTAACTTCTCCTTCACCCAACCCATATGTACTTACTTCTCCTTCACCCAACCCATATGTACTTACTTCTCCTTCACCCAACCCATATGTACTTACTTCTCCTTCACCCAACCCATATGTACTTACTTCTCCTTCACCCAACCCTTATGTACTTACTTCTCCTTCACCCAACCCTTATGTACTTACTTCTCCTTCACCCAACCCTTATGTACTTACTTCTACTTCACCCAACCCTTATGTACTTACTTCTACTTCACCCAACCCTTATGTACTTACTTCTCCTTCACCCAACCCTTATGTACTTACTTCTCCTTCACCCAACCCATATGTACTTACTTCTCCTTCACCCAACCCATATGTCCTTACTTCTCCTTCACCCAACCCATATGTACTTACTTCTCCTTCACCCAACCCATATGTACTTACTTCTCCTTCACCCAACCCATATGTACTAACTTCTCCTTCACCCAACCCATATGTACTTACTTCTCCTTCACCCAACCCTTATGTACTTACTTCTCCTTCACCCAACCCATATGTACTTACTTCTCCTTCACCCAGCCCATATGTACTTACTTCTCCTTCACCCAACCCATATGTACTAACTTCTCCTTCACCCAGCCCTTATGTACTTACTTCTCCTTCACCCAACCCTTATGTACTTACTTCTCCTTCACCCAACCCATATGTACTAACTTCTCCTTCACCCAACCCATATGTACTAACATCTCCTTCACCCAGCCCTTATGTACTTACTTCTACTTCACCCAACCCTTATGTACTTACTTCTCCTTCACCCAACCCTTATGTACTTACTTCTCCTTCACCCAACCCTTATGTACTTACTTCTACTTCACCCAACCCTTATGTACTTACTTCTACTTCACCCAACCCTTATGTACTTACTTCTCCTTCACCCAACCCTTATGTACTTACTTCTCCTTCACCCAACCCATATGTACTTACTTCTCCTTCACCCAACCCATATGTACTTACTTCTCCTTCACCCAACCCATATGTACTTACTTCTCCTTCACCCAACCCATATGTACTTACTTCTCCTTCACCCAGCCCATATGTACTTACTTCTCCTTCACCCAGCCCATATGTACTTACTTCTCCTTCACCCAACCCATATGTACTAACTTCTCCTTCACCCAACCCATATGTACTAACTTCTCCTTCACCCAGCCCATATGTACTTACTTCTACTTCACCCAACCCATATGTACTTACTTCTACTTCACCCAGCCCATATGTACTTACTTCTACTTCACCCAACCCTTATGTACTTACTTCTCCTTCACCCAACACATATGTACTTACTTCTCCTTCACCCAACCCATATGTACTTACTTCTACTTCACCCAACCCTTATGTACTTACTTCTCCTTCACCCAACCCTTATGTACTTACTTCTCCTTCACCCAGCCCATATGTGCTTACTTCTCCTTCACCCAACCCTTATGTACTTACTTCTCCTTCACCCAGCCCATATGTGCTTACTTCTCCTTCACCCAACCCTTATGTACTTACTTCTCCTTCACCCAACCCTTATGTACTTACTTCTCCTTCACCCAACCCTTATGTACTTACTTCTACTTCACCCAACCCTTATGTACTTACTTCTACTTCACCCAACCCTTATGTACTTACTTCTCCTTCACCCAACCCTTATGTACTTACTTCTCCTTCACCCAACCCATATGTACTTACTTCTCCTTCACCCAACCCATATGTCCTTACTTCTCCTTCACCCAACCCATATGTACTTACTTCTCCTTCACCCAACCCATATGTACTTACTTCTCCTTCACCCAACCCATATGTACTTACTTCTCCTTCACCCAACCCATATGTACTTACTTCTCCTTCACCCAACCCTTATGTACTTACTTCTCCTTCACCCAACCCATATGTACTTACTTCTCCTTCACCCAGCCCATATGTACTTACTTCTCCTTCACCCAACCCATATGTACTAACTTCTCCTTCACCCAGCCCTTATGTACTTACTTCTCCTTCACCCAACCCTTATGTACTTACTTCTCCTTCACCCAACCCATATGTACTAACTTCTCCTTCACCCAACCCATATGTACTAACATCTCCTTCACCCAGCCCTTATGTACTTACTTCTACTTCACCCAACCCTTATGTACTTACTTCTCCTTCACCCAACCCTTATGTACTTACTTCTCCTTCTCACCCAACCCTTATGTACTTACTTCTACTTCACCCAACCCTTATGTACTTACTTCTACTTCACCCAACCCATATGTACTTACTTCTCCTTCACCCAACCCTTATGTACTTACTTCTCCTTCACCCAACCCATATGTACTTACTTCTCCTTCACCCAACCCATATGTACTTACTTCTCCTTCACCCAACCCATATGTACTTACTTCTCCTTCACCCAACCCATATGTACTTACTTCTCCTTCACCCAACCCATATGTACTTACTTCTCCTTCACCCAACCCATATGTACTTACTTCTCCTTCACCCAACCCATATGTACTTACTTCTCCTTCACCCAACCCATATGTACTTACTTCTCCTTCACCCAACCCATATGTACTTACTTCTCCTTCACCCAACCCATATGTACTTACTTCTCCTTCACCCAGCCCATATGTACTTACTTCTCCTTCACCCAGCCCATATGTACTTACTTCTCCTTCACCCAACCCATATGTACTTACTTCTCCTTCACCCAGCCCATATGTACTTACTTCTCCTTCACCCAGCCCATATGTACTTACTTCTCCTTCACCCAACCCTTATGTACTTACTTCTCCTTCACCCAACCCATATGTACTTACTTCTCCTTCACCCAACCCTTATGTACTTACTTCTCCTTCACCCAACCCATATGTACTTACTTCTCCTTCACCCAACCCTTATGTACTTACTTCTCCTTCACCCAACCCTTATGTACTTACTTCTCCTTCACCCAACCCATATGTACTTACTTCTCCTTCACCCAACCCATATGTACTTACTTCTCCTTCACCCAACCCATATGTACTTACTTCTCCTTCACCCAACCCATATGTACTTACTTCTCCTTCACCCAACCCATATGTTCTTACTTCTCCTTCACCCAACCCATATGTACTTACTTCTCCTTCACCCAACCCATATGTACTTACTTCTCCTTCACCCAACCCATATGTTCTTACTTCTCCTTCACCCAACCCATATGTACTTACTTCTCCTTCACCCAACCCATATGTACTTACTTCTCCTTCACCCAACCCATATGTACTTACTTCTCCTTCACCCAACCCATATGTACTTACTTCTCCTTCACCCAACCCATATGTACTTACTTCTCCTTCACCCAACCCATATGTACTTACTTCTCCTTCACCCAACCCTTATGTACTTACTTCTCCTTCACCCAACCCATGTGTACTTACTTCTCCTTCACCCAACCCATTTGTACTTACTTCTCCTTCACCCAACCCATATGTACTTACTTCTCCTTCACCCAACCCATATGTACTTACTTCTCCTTCACCCAACCCATATGTACTTACTTCTCCTTCACCCAACCCATATGTACTTACTTCTCCTTCACCCAACCCATATGTACTTACTTCTCCTTCACCCAACCCATGTGTACTTACTTCTCCTTCACCCAACCCATGTGTACTTACTTCTCCTTCACCCAACCCATGTGTACTTACTTCTCCTTCACCCAACCCATATGTACTTACTTCTCCTTCACCCAACCCATATGTACTTACTTCTCCTTCACCCAGCCCCTGGAGACCGGTTGATCAAAGAACTGCACGTGGACCTCAGTCTGCGAGCCACGTTTTCTTGTGAGTCCCTTCTTGTGTGGATATACCAGACTCGGCCACCAGGGATACCCTTCCAACTTTGCCCACACAACATCACCCTCGTTGAAACTTGATGCTGCAAATAAATTTGATCAGTTTATCGCATATATTATAACTGTACTGTGTTTAGTCTTCAGCTGAATTACTTTTTCTATTGTTTTATATTTAAATAGACTTTTCCTTTTCTACAAGTCCAATGACATTCAGATGCTGCAAACTGTTTGGCCATGCACACATGCAACGTATACATGTTAATAGTGCTCAACAGCTAGGAACAGGTGATTGAGGCAACAGGGTCTCAGGCACTGGCAGCAGGTTGTGGAAGTTAGCGCCGTATCTTTTCAAGAAAAAGTTTAGGTGCCGAGTTAATGGAGGCAGAAATATTTAACATATTTTATATGCAATCAAATAAAACTTACATACATCTATTAGCTTACATAATACCTACGTGATACACCCATTGCTGTTACTTAACATCATATGGCTGTAGTTCTCGGCCAAATAGACCCCCCTCACAAATGTAACGCGACTAACTGAAATAGCTAAATTTTCCTCTCAATCCTCCATTTTTTTGTGCACAAAATATAAGGTGTAAGCTATCTAAATATAAGATAGTTTTTGTATCTACTAAAAAACTAAACACTTGATCTTTTGTATTTATATGACTGCCCACATCTCAGGATATTTTAATATATTACCAATAATATCAACAAAAACATGTACAGAAATCACTAGTTTATTTAAAATATATATTTGTAACAAAACAAGGTACTGAGTATGTCCCACGTTTCAAGGTCATGCCACTACTGTTTGAAAAGACTTAACAAAAACAGACTGTGTCTTGTCAACGGCACTTCGGTTGTTGACGTCGCCAACAACATCCCCAATGTCACCAGTCTCAGTAATCACAGGCACATTCTCAGTTTTCGCAAATGTTTCAGCAACAACAGTCTCAGCTATTGTTTGTCTCTTTTTAGCCCACCCGACCAACGTACCTTGTGAAGGTAGGGGAATTAGTCTTTTTTGGGTGGCATCGTTACGGCATGTGGTTCGATGAGCAGCAAATTTGGGGAGGACTATATGTTCCACCTAGCGGACAAATGACGTACCACCGAAGCAGCAAAGCATTGAAAATCGCAGCACAATACAATTCTCTGCCACGACTACAGATAAAATATTAATAGTGCGGTACCAAAATCGCAATGTGCATATTTGCAGTTGAGCACTGACTGCACTTTAATTTTCTCAGAAAAAACATTGGTATTATATAACGCTCTTATATAAATATGCGTCACTAAAAAATTATGCGGTATTTAAAAATATGATGTGTCAGTGACACAAGGCTGCTGCCCAGATCGATCCCTGCAATGTATAATTATTAAAACTAGGATGGCCCTTATATATGTCTGAAAATACTAGTTGATGTTTTGACGCAACTAAGAGGCGCTTGTAAAGTTTGCGCATTAGATTAGGTAGGTTATAGGTAATAGATGTAACAAGATTGCCATCCAAGGCAAAGGCCCAGATGGCAAGTGGACAAGGAAGCCATTGGTTTATTGAGAGTCCACAATTTTGTATCTATGTGTAACCCACCCTCTTGCGATATGTGTCAACCTTGTTTTTAAACATAAATGACGCTGCTAGCAGTTACACAATCAGTATAATTTGTTCCATTCATTTATTGTCCTCTGTGAGAACAAGTAATTCCTGATATCCAATCTACACTCATCATTTATTAATGCTACCTCATATCCTGTAGTTCTACTATCTTTCTTGAGTGAGAAAAAAAAATTTCTATCAATAGTTTCATACCCATTCAACATCTTAAAAACTTCAATTTGATCTCCTCTTAACCTCCTTGTCTATAGGGTTGTTAAACTCCATTCTTTTAGGTGTTCTTCATAACAGTTCTAGAACATTTTAGTTGCTCTCCTCTGTATGCATTCAAGTGTATATATATCCTTCTTATGATACGACCTCCATGCCTGTATACAGTATTTTAAATGCTTTATACAGAGGTATAATTAGCTTTTTTCTTTGTATGATATATTTCTCCTAATCAACCCAAGAATTTGATTACCCTATGAAGCTACAATACCACACTGTCTTTGACAGTAGCACCTAGAACAGTATCTCCCATTTTATAGTTGACATCCAAGTTTCCATGTCCTGTATGTAGGCATTTACATTTCCCAGACCATTTAACTAATTTGTCTAGATTGTTATGTAAATGTTGTTTAAATCACCATCATTGTTAACCTTTCTAAACACTTGTGTCATTTGCAAATTTCAGTATGTTGCTTGTTATATTATCATCCAAGTCATTGATATATATTAAGAATAATAAAGGTCCTAATACTGATCCTTGTGGTACCCCACTCAAAATTTATTTCCATTTTGAAACCTCTCCATCTACTACAACACGCTGTCTTGTGTCAGTCAGCCATTGTTCTATCCAGTCAATTATGCCATCACCGATACCATTGGCTTTAATTTAATTAGTAATCTTTGATGTGGCACTTCGTCAAAAGCTTTCTGAAAATCTAAGTAGATAATATCTATTGGTGATCCCTTATCTATCCACTTACTGATTTCTTAAAAAAAACTAAATATTTGTTAAGCATGACCTCGCTTTTAGGAATCCACGTTGAGGTGGATTTAATAAGCTTTGCCTAACTAGGAAGTCCACCAAATGGCCTTTAATTAACCGTTTTAATAATTTACAAATAACTGATCTTAAACTCACTGGTCTGTAATTCTCTGACTTATTTCACGAATCAAAAAACTTTTTGCCGTAATTCGCAGAGCCACTCTGCGAATAGTCTCATCCTTCAACAAATTGCTTTATTATTTATAATATTTTGGCACAAAATTATTAATTTAGTGGGTCCCGGTCGGAATGCACCTCTGTCTGAATGCACCAGCAATTTCAGGCAGAGAGGTGCATTCCCACTATGTCTATGACTATGTCTATCACTCTCTATCATCTATGTCTATGACTATGTAATGTTTCAAGTTAGCTCTGCAGTATCTGTATTGACAAATACTGTAACTTCCCGAAAATGTGTTACCACATGTTCTACATAGCTGCGATATCTAGTCGACGTTTAAAAGAAACTTCGGTCAAGAATTCCAAGTAACTTATACTTAGTAGATTATAAGGTATAATCAGAATTAGAATAGTGTTGTTTACGTTTTTCCGACTTGGCCTTGGCCGAAACAATCTCGTTCTTGTTACAATTCTTTCGTGGCAAGTTTTTCTTTGGCGTGATTCCATTTTGCTCAGGGCTCTTCAATGTAGGTTTTTTGCTAAAGTAAGCAAACAACGTGTTTCCTTTCGACATTTTCCTAATTTCACTTTAGTTTTCTACCCAACTCAACATTTCCCTCGCCGCATGACAAAATGGTCGTAGGGAGAGTAGTTCTGTTTAATTGCAAGCATTTTGATAACTATTATAAATATCTGTCTATTTTCTTTCTTATACAAAAGATTAAACTAATACGGTTAAAATATTTATTAGTGATCGAATTACATAGTTGTCTAATTTTACAATATTCTTAGATCTTCACAACCATTCCACCCTAAATTTGGAATCGACCGCGGGAATTTTCATCCATTGAACTGTCTCTTTGGCGGGGCCACCTAAAATGCGGGCAAGTAAAGGGCGGACAAAATAGACATAGCGGACTAGAATTGCAAGGATAGTCACCGGCGTCAAATTCAACCCATTCCTAAATTCAACCCATTGAAATCTCGCTTGATCTCGCGTTATAGACGTCACAGCCTATGTATACAACAATAACGATAAATAGTTTTGTCTGAGCAAAATATTTAGATGCATAGTATAACAGGGAACACGTTTCTGATATTCATACCCAGAAAAAGTGGGAATCAAGTGGTTGTCGAGGCTGTTTAATGTATGTTTCACAACAGGAGAGATACCAGCTGGGATGTAATTTAGAAAAGGGAGAGGAAAGACGATGGATTGTTTGCCATCAGACAAATAATTGAGAAGAGAGAATTAAAAAGGATGTAGCATTCGGTTTTGTCGGTCAGGAAAAGGCATTTGACACCATGCCGAGAGAACTTGCATTAATTTTTGCAGGTCAGAATGTTTGAGGAAATGAAGTGAAGTGAACTTAAACAAATGAACAGTTTGTTATACTTGAGCAGTACAGTGTGTGAGAATGGAGGTAGTAGTATTAATCAGGAAATACAGAGGAGAGTGCAAACAGGAGCAGCAGCATGGAGGAGAATGGAAGGCATTATGTGGGACAGAAAACTGAAGAAACAACTATAAAAGGAAAAGTGTTGGAAGCCTGCATGGTACCAGCCTGTATATACGGTTTGGAAATACTGACACTGGAAGAGATACGGGAGGAGAAGATACATATAGCAGAAAAAAACTGGATTCGAAGAATATTCAGAGTAGCCCAAGAAGATAGAAGAAAGATGAAGGAATTGAGAGAAGAGATTGGCATAAAAAACACCTAAAAATGAAAGTAGTCAGAAGCAGAATGAGATGGGCAGGACATGTGCAAAGATTGAACGAAGACAGACTGTCAAAAAGAGCATGGAAAGCAGAAGAAGAAGAAGAAGAAGAGGAAGACCAAATTTAAAGATGCGATAGAAAGACAGTGTCAAACGAGATCTTGAAAGGGAAGGTACGAACGGCCGAAAGTGGAAGAAGCTACCAAGTGACATGGACACCATCCTGCAAGGGAGCAAGGGGAAGAAGCAGAAAAAATATACCAGACAAAATTAACTACATTAATTAACGTTATAATCCATACAAGTTTATATGTGTTGTGTCAAGCATGTGGAAGAGCTATGACATGTTTGACTTGTTATAAAAGTTAAATTAATTGCAACAATGTGGTAAAATGAAAAAAATAGATATAGGTTGAATTTAACCGGTTTCCTCATCTCGCGCAACATGGTTCGGATTTTCAATATTCGTAAGTTTTTCACTCAAAACAACTTTTCTAATATTTTTTTATGAATTGATGAAGTAACTGTTAGTGAATTGGTACATCAATCTCTTACCAAAAACTTTTTAAATTCACATGCATTGTTGTTTTTGGTGATTTTCGTGCACGGTGCAACAACCGGCATCGGTACAGATATTTTCCTCACCGTACCATTGCCTCGTCTAATGCAGTTGTTGGATGTGGTGTGCATTGGAACCCGCTGCGCAATGCTTAGCTTATGTAGCAATAGAAAACACGTATTATGGTTGTTAAATGGTAATGGCCTTCAATGGCATATAGTAAAAAAAGTTGTAGGCATAACATTGTGCATTGCCAACACTTTAACTAGATATCGAAGCCAATTCCCTTTACAATTTATGGATGATTCGTATACATAGCAGTCGATTGGGATTGCCCATGATTAACTAGCTAAACGTAATAAACATGGGGCCAAGAAACCGCTACCACAGTAAATCCAACAACTATAACCACAGGAGCAGGAGAAGCTGGGGAAGGAGGTAGGGTAAGTCGAAAAAACCAAGCGATTGTAATTCTTGCCCTCTCTTTCCTCCTGGTTCGTCCTTTACTTGCCCACCTTTTAGATGGCACCCACCCTGGCGGGAGAAATCTATCCGGAAGTAGTATAAACCGGAAGATACGTGTCCAAGATGGCTGCTTTGTCTTGTCATGTTGTTGATTGCGTTTTATTATTTGTCATTTTCATCGTAACGGTAACGCACACAGACAGTAAAAGTAGGTATAGCTGTAAAAATGAACATGGACAAGTAACGCTGTGCATTTTCATTAATGTCAAAAAGTTTCTTATATGATTACCCCATGTTTCCCTTAACGTCGCTCACTGAGCCTGATTACTAGTCTAAACCTGCGTCTGCGAGGCAACGCTCATCGTCTTACTTATTACTTATTTTGATAAAACCCGGTCGTTTATAGGATATGTGGCAGTAGATGCCACCCGATCTCTCCAGTGGAGATAATTGTTCGTTTTGTCTATCAAGAAAATTACTGTGTTAGCGCCTGAACAGAAGGGGGTTGTATCATGGGTTCCGGGTTGCTTCGGCGGCATTACTGTTTCTGCTGCAAAATTCTTGGACGCTTCGGTGAAATAGTTGGACGCTTCGGCGACATAGTTGGTCGCTTCAGCGACAGGGTCAGGGCACGGACCACAGTCAGAATCCATCCACCATTACGTACATAAAGAATCCCAAGGAAAACATTAATTGTGCACATAGGGTTGATTTATGAGAGCAGAATTTGTGTGAATGAGTGAGTGGAAGTGATGTTTTTGTGCACAGTAGCATCTAAGCTTTGAAATAATGCCATTTGTCAGTAGGTATACTAGTTGTGTAAGGATACAGCGGCTGTTAGGCAGGATGTACTCATATTTTGGAAACCGGGGAATTTCATGGCAGAAATGCAGGGGTGTCATGCTTTGAAGCAATTTGTGCGAAAAGGAGGTATGCCATTTTCACGAATTTTACACACCAGGTGTCTTAGTGGGTGTGTAATTTTCTGTGAATTTAAAAAAAAAATTGTAGGATAAATTTTCAATGTAGGCACAATAACGTTATAATGGTCGTCTATGGGAAAAGTGACTGTGGTCCGTGCCCAATATGAAATTTTGACAGGCTTGTTACCAAGACAACGCATCGTGGTAAAACAAGCATGGATGACATTTTATGTGAGAAAATATAGGTGGAGAATCAAGTTTAACACTATCTTGTCAAGAAATGGCAGTTGCATGTTATGGACTGGGTGTTTTAAAGCATATTGTATAGGCTAGCTAGCCCAGTATGGTGTCATATGTGTGAAATTTCCAGCTGGGAAATGGAAGACAGTTCTTGTACATAGATTAATGTATATGTTACACCATAATTTATCAAAGATTCCTAGACATCTAAGTTGTAGCCATATTTGCAATGTCAGCTTGTGTGTTACTCCACAGCATATAATACTGGAGCCACTGCCTGTAAACAACAATAGAAGACAGTGTGTGAGAGAGCAGCATTGTTTCGGTCATGGTCATTACCCTCAGTGTATTTAGAAATTGTGCAGTTGAACAGGTGAGAGACAAATCAATCAGTTAATCAAGCCAGTCTTATCATTACTCACCAGTTTGTGTGTTTTTGCATGCTCGGCTGCTTGTCTGCCTGTCTGTGTATCCATGCTTCATTGTGCTCGCAGGGCTATGGGGTAATCCTCTCTTGAACTCCCCTCACATACATGTGGGGGGAGTGTGTGGCACTTTTCCACCTTTACTAATCGGAGCTTTGCTTGTCTCCAATTTCCACAGTAGAGAGTCCCCCGCTCCATAATTCAGCCTGTCAATGGCTGCACAGGCACATCCCTTGACATTGCGACTGAAGTTCACATTTTTTGGTAGAGAAGCACTCAACCCTCTGTTCAGGCCATCATTTCGGTTTGTGTTAAGACACAGTTTTGTTAATGCTAGTGCATTTCCCCCTTATCTTAGTTGCAGAATCTTTCTCAGTGTAATCCTGTCTCCACTGGTCATGTTGAGATAGTGGAGAGTACCTGTCTGCAAGTACATTGATTTTTTCCACCTGTTTCCTTTCCCACCTGAGCAGACAACAGAGGAGTACCTGCATATCTTGCAGTCACCTCCATAGCAATCCAATGTCAATGTTGCTGTGCAGTTATCATGCCCTGGACAGGTGACATAAAATCCTCTCCTTCAAAGTGAAGCCCCCAAGGTGCACAATTTATTCTGTATGTGTAGAGCCACAATATCCTGGCACAGTGTGCCCCTTCTGAAAGCCACATCTCACATTTTTGGCTACTTTGAACGCTCAATATTACCTATCAATGTTGTGAAATACACTGAAATGCTAGCTTTTTGCCCAAAAACAGTGCATATTAAAAAAAAATATTTTAATAAAAAATTAGTTGACAATTTTAGTGTTGTATTGATGAAAATACCCCACATTTTGTGAAACACTTGTAAGATTTTCTATATCTCCGGCACAGCAAGCAATGTGGGCTTTATGACTAAAGTGTATATATACAATTCAGCCCACTTGAAATTCTTCCCCTCACATACGGGGGCATGTCTCAGTGACATATCAATTAACGTGTAGCATTGCGATGTGGATTTCCTTCTGTGATTTATCGAGATAAATGTTTTTCTTCGATTTGGTATAACTTTCGTGACGGTTTGTGAGATGTCGGAAATTAATTATGACATGGACCACAGTCAGAATCCATCCGCCATTACATACATAAAGAATCCCAAGGAAAAAATTCATTGTGCAGATAGGGTTTATTTGTGAGAGCAGAAATTGTGTGGATGAGTGAGTGGAAGTGGTGTTTTTGTGCACAGTAGCATCTAAGCTTTGAAATGATGCCATTTGTCAGTAGGTATACCAGTTGCATAAGGACACAGTGGGTGTTAGGCAGGATGTACTCATATTTTGGAAAGCGGGGAATTTCATGGTAGAAATGCAGGGGCGTGATGCTTTGAAGCAATTTGTGCATCTTAGTGGGTGTGTCATTTTCTGTGAATTTAAAAAAAAAATTGTAGGATAAATTTTCAATGTAGGTGCAAGAATGTTATAATGGTCGTCTATGGGAAAAGTGACTGTGGTTCGTGCCCGACAGATTTTGGTCGTTTTAGCAGCATAATATTGGTTATTTCGGCAGCGTTACCACTTCAGCAGCAGCTTCAGCACGTTAATTGGATGCTTTGGCGGCGCAATATATGTGACATGTATTAGGAGGTGTGGTCTGTACATATCACCATTGTCTGGCACACGCATGCCCTTTTATTATAAAATATAGCGCTATATTTTACGTTTTTATAGGGCTTTTTGGGTAAATGGGTAAGTATTGGCAAATTGAGGATCATTGCCATTATTTATCGAACAAAAGTATTATTATAATTCTTGCAGAACCATCTTCAGTACATATTCTATTACACAACTGGCAGAAAACATGAGTTATTTTTGTTTGTTTAATAAAACCAAAAAAAATTACTTATTATTTAAGAACAAATATCTATGTAATTTTTTATTGTCTTGATAAGGTGTTTTGCCAATTCTGTAGAGAATAAGAGAAGAACAAACTGAAAAACAACAGTCAAAATTTTTTTTGGCCAGCATAATTACTTCCAGAGGTATCCTTTTTCCAAATGAGAAAAATATGGTTTCAAGCAAATGGCCGTCAAAGATTGAAAAATTATTTATTGGTTACAAAGATAAATTTAGAAAGAGGCATGCTTTATCCGTGAATAAAAGTGATTTTGAGGTATGTGATTGTTGTAACTGAACTTTATGCACAGTAAGTTATAGTAAATATACAAAGCTATCATGCCGTTTCACCTTGAATGTCTCCCTTTAATATTGCGAATTCCAAATCACGATTAAACAACAGTTTAATCTGCAGTATACCTCTTACAAATACTATCTATGGACATATTAGAAATTGTTCTGTGTCAATAAGTGTGCACTTATCAATAAAATTAATACATATGGACTATAGCTGCATTGTAGGCCATATGGCCTTCACACATTCCTAACACACAGTTTAAAGGACAAACCAATTATAAATGCTCATAAAGATGTACAAAGGATATTGTTCTCTTTATATTAAATATAATATTTCATGGACTCCATGGGAAAATGTAAAAAAATATCTTCATGGGCTACTTTTTTAAATTTGTAAATGAAAATTAATGTTTTCATTAATTTTGAAAATATTAGTATTTTGTCTTTGACCATCTTGCAGTAACGTACCATGTTTGCATTAAAATACACTTTAAGTATAAGTATTTAAGTTTTCAAATTAACAATAATGACAATATAATTAGCTGGTTCCAAGTTGCAGCGGTAGAGATACCACTTCGACAGAAGACCCCGCTGATGCGACCAAGAAAGTTTGGTCGTGTCCTTTAGCCAAAGAGGTGATGCTGCCAAATTGTCCAGTTACCAGGCCTGGGGTAATAGTAATATGTAATAGTAACAGTTACAATTGTTCAAGTAATAGTAATAGATGGAACAGAATGCAATGTAATAGTAATATAAAGCGAAGTAATAGTAAATGAGCTGCTACTTTGCTATTTACAACTGAACATTTCAGTCACGCCAAATTCAATTTCATTGAAAATAATCAGACCAAAAAATTTTGTATTTTGACATAACATCACTTGTTAATATTTCCCATTTGGAACCTTTTTATGATAAAAGAAATGTTTGAAGTTGTTTGCCTGTCAGTATGTTCAATCTGTTAATTTTGCCATGTCAGTCAGTCACCTGGCTTCCAACAGCAGTCGGGGATGGTTTAAGTTATAATTTTACGGGCATTCCAAGAAGAGGCGGTAGACAGGTTCCCGCATCAGACACACCTTTCATATATAGAGGACAGGGTTTCCATATTCTGTCTCACTCTTAAGAGAAGACCCTAACTTCATTAGGGTCTTACCCTTCATTAACAACCTGTACTATTGCTAGACTAGCTAGTAGTGCATGTCCTTTACAATTGCAAACTGCAGAGTGGCTTCTTGGTTGGGTATAAATGTCCTGTCACAAAATCTAAGCAACTATATGTGATGAAGTATGTAAAATGTTTAATCGAAACAAAATAGTTCCAATGGAAAATGTAATAGTAATAGCTTGAAATGTAATAGTAATATATTTCATTGCAGTGTAATAGACCCCAGACCTGTCAGTTACCATATCATGTATGGAGTAAATCAACTGAATCTGAACTCTGAGGAACATCTCTCCTGATGGCCAATCATATTTAATATACAGATACCCTAATTTACGTAGAAGCTACTAGAAACAACTAGAAATATTCAGTGATCTGATCGAATACTCTGTTTTGACCACTTATTCTAGTTATAAGCGGTTCCGGGTTGCTTCGGCGGCATTATCGCTTCGGCAGCAAAATTCTTGGATGCTTCAGCGAATTAGTTGGTTGCTTTGGTGGCAAATTTTTTTCACTTCGGTGGCGTGACATTGGTCGTTTCGGCAGCATTACCACTTCAGCGGCGAAATTCTTGGACACTTCAGTGGCGCAATATATGTGTGTAATGACATTATTTTATATAACCATAGTCAGGCACATGCATGACCTTTTATTGTAAAATATGGTGCTATATTTTACCATTATTATAAGCAATTATCATTATAGATTTCATGCAGGCCTGGGTTCAAATAAAATAAAAACATTTGCGAACCATATGCCTGGACTGTTTTAATATTATTCACATTTCAAATAGGCCTAGGCAATTGAAAAAAAATCTAACAACACCGTGAAGTTGTTAGAAAAACACAAAGCTTTAACATAATTATTGGAGATAAATGTTTGTAAACATATTTTGATGGTTATTATTGCATGTCTTATATACATAACCTGTGAATGTGTCATAACTTTGCTACATCAATGTGTTTTTCAATGTGGACAATTATCAACATTTTAAAGTAATAACTCAGGGAGGGGACGGGGTCTGAGAATTAGTACGCTTTGTACAAACAGGTAAATGTCGACAATTGTGAACGGTCCCTTAGCCAATTCCATGTCTTGTGTGTATGTTTATTGTTCATTTCTGTTTAACATTGTAGAATTCCATTATGACTACGTCACTTGTGGGTCAGTTCTGAAACTGCTCAACGTTCGCAACAATGTAAGACTACACTCGCATGATGTAAAATACGGATCTGGCAGTGGGCAACAGGTAAGTGATTTGATTACATAAAATTACCAAAAGTGTGTGTAACTGTATATATATATATATATATATATATATATATATATATATATATATATATATATATATATATATATATATATATATATATATATATATATATATAGACATTATGTCTATATATATATATATATATATATACATATCTGCAACACTTTCAATAAATGTTTGAAATTGGTTAAGTTTCCACCATATCAGTGTACGTTTTGTTCAGGCAGTTATTAATACTTATAAATCTCAATATGATACTGCACATTTTCACTGGCCAGGTAGTAGGCCATTAACGTGTCCTACATAAAAATAAAACCTTGACTTTACTTAAACAACAACTATCCACCAGCACTGTCTACATGTGGCCGATTGTGTGCTCTGTTTTACTACTTAAGATATCTTATAATTGGAAGTGGTGTTGTTGCTATTAGTTAGTTATTTAGTATAATTATTTATTTATTAAACTTACATTATTTTTTATTTATATATTTTAACTATATTATATATTTATTATTCTTATAACTGCTGGTGTGTTTTGACCATTACTGTAAGCGCTTATTAATTTGCTGGTCTTGGATATACAACACTTTACAAATGTAATATTGTAATAAGAGTAACAATTACTGTTATTTTTGTAGTCAGAATAAGTCTACTGCCTGTGAGATTTTCCACTGTCTGTTGCAGTCAGTGACCGCTGTGACCAGTTCAGATGACCACAACAGTTACTGGCGTGTGCAAGGCAAACAGGGTGTCCAGTGTGTGCGAGGGTAGGTTCCAATTAATAGTTACTCTGGGTGCAATGAAAACAGAAATAGATGCTGTTATATTGTTGAGTAATATTACCCAAGATACTGTTCATTATAGTACAGTATTCAAAAGTTCACCACAATCTTCAGACAATCCTGTTTTCAAGCAAGTGAACTAATCAGATTCAATTATATTTAGCAATGCTGCATTAGTTTTGTTCAAATTTTTTTGTTTTACGTATATTGTCACTAAGATGAAACTGACCCCATTGGGGTGATACACTGAGCTTTCTGGTGTCCAGCTGAGCAAATAGTGAAATTCTTGTTATTGATAATCAGTTGTTGCCATGAACATTGCTAGGACTAGTGGCTAAATGAGGATCAATAGCACACTTGCCTAGCACCAAAGTGAGAGACGTGTTGGAGATGCTGACCCTTGCAATTTCCACTCACTCAGAGCTGACCTTTCCACAAGAGGGCACCACTGTTGTCATACAGCCATCTGCTTTCATTTCCGTTTCAACTGTGAACATGTTTCTTTCATGCAAACCCGTCTTCGTGTTCCATCCACTGTCCAGCATAAGCTTGTCTTGAACAGTACATTGGGGACATTCGGGACACGTGTACCCTAACCATATATTATTCTTTGCCTCTTGATGTTTGTGTAGCCACATATTTTGAGTTTGTTTTGAAGTGTCTACACTGTGTGACATTTTTGCAGGAACCCTGTCAAGTGTGGTCAAACAGTGCGCTTCACACACGTGACTACGGGCAGAAATCTCCACAGTCATCACTTCAGTTCGCCTCTCTCAAACAACCTTGAAGTGAGCGCATTCGGCGACGAAGGACGAGGCGACGATGGTATGTGCATCAGTTTGTGACATTGAAGTTTGTCCCAGAGACCTTCTCTGTCTGTCTGTCAAGCACAGGCACAACATCTTGTTGGTCTAGTCAACAAACAAACTCCTGCCCTGAGACATATTTCCAATATACCCTCACACGTGGCACAGATTTGGACGTAGCCTTTCTTTTTTGTTTTGCGAATACATCTGACATCATGCATGTTTTTCAATATGTGTGTGGAAAACTCGCAAATCACTGCTGAGTTTCTTGAACAACATTGATACTATTTGCTGACGCATTTCTGTATATACAGTAAAATTTAAATTCCAGTCAAGTAATAATGTTACGATCAAATGCATTTGAGCTGTATAAAGGGTATATAAGTTGACATCAGCAGCCATATAAACACCATAATCAAGCAAACATTATAATTCATTACAAGTCGTCATTGTGTTAAAAAATAGCATCTAAAAATATTGTCATTGGCAGTGTGAACATATCCAATGAAAGGTCTATAGATTGAGTCACATGAGGAATGAAAAGTAGAAAACGAAAATTATGCTTTGTGTAATGTTCATGCTGTGAGGCAAGATTGTGGATTTGAGATAACTTACTATATCAGTGGGTGTTACTCAGTTCATAGTGGCAGTACGGAATATCAGATAGGCAAACCTAGTTGTTTTACATTATTTTACATCCAGTTTACAAATTAATATATTTTTATTAGGCACCTAGTGACAGTTCAACCCAAGCTAGCTGCTCAAAAAGATCATGATTCAATGTGTTGTAGAGATTTTTTATTTAATAAATTTCTTAATTTAAATATTATATTGAGCAATTTTCTTGGTCAGTAAGTAGTACATATAAATCTCATATGGGCAGATCAGTAATTCTTATGGACAATTTGCCTGTTCGAAAGGCCATAAAACACTGTTCTCACATTTCCTTTCTTGTTCTCACCCAGGTGACCACTGGGTAGTGACATGTTCGGGCCAGTACTGGGTACGGGATGAAAAAGTTCGCATCAAGCACGTCGTCACACAATCGTAGGTGTAATGCTTACGTCTGTCTCTTTGACTGTCTGCTTAGATCTTGATCAGTTCTGTCAAATTACTTGTCATGTAGAGACGATGGTCTGTAGACAATTGTTCTACGAAACATAAATGATCAATTGTTATGATGTACATTATGTGTGATTGTACCAGTAGTATAAATTCTTTGTATAAAAATCATAATTCACTTGATAACTATCAAATATGAGGTACATTCAATATCGCTTGTAATGTACCCATGGACACTGTTGGACCGAATGACTTGAATAAGATGTTCAAAGCAAACGACTGTTTTAAATTAACTCATTTCTGCATACATGTGTTCACATTAAAACAAAGCGTTGCGTAACTATTTTCCACATATATGTTACCTCGAACCTTTTTTGTTGTGATTATATCTTCCAAGCCGACTAAATAACTGCCTTTCTTTTGCAGTTACCTGCATGTGACCGGTGACGCGTACGGCCGGCCCATCCACGGCCAGAAAGAAGTGAGCGGCTACCAATCTCCTACTGATCTCAACTACTGGCGAGCCGCAGAAGGCGTCTTCATCAAACCAACAGATCACATCGGCATGAAGAATCTGCACGATGAACTCTAGGGTTATCACCTCTGCTCAGTCTGTGACATACTTTGTAGTTTTACACGGAAAAGTGATACTTTGTTGGGTGGTGTCATTTATGTTGTTTGGTCACTTACTATCGTACGTCTATGTTGCAGCGGCTCTTGATCTTACCAGTGGTGGTATTGCCGTCTGTGTAACATCTGTCACTCTGTCTTTTATAAGGACGTGTTATGTCAGTGTTGTACAACTTGAACTTACCATCCATGTTCTCATGTCGCAGTTTGTTGATGTGAAAACTGTCTCTACGTAGTGCAGCATTTTCCAAGTTGTTTTCATGTCCTTTGGTAACATTTTATAATAAAAAAGGAGTGTTGCCATATCGACCCTGCTGTTAGAAACGAGGTATTTCGTTGAGCGAGTCAGCTTGAGTGAATCATAGACCACGACCTGGAACCTTAGCTATGTTATATTTCTCACGATGGTGAATAATTGTCTAATGTGGGCACACCCGTAAGCCATGATTATACTCCAATGAATATACACAATTTACCATAACATGCATAACTTCTGACCACCCACCTATACATAATTGCATTTACTATATCCATCATAGGCACGTTTTATTAGTCATGTTGTCTGCTGTGTACATACGTTTCATGTGAATATATAATGCGAAGAAACTTGCAGAATTACAGTCTGTTTGTCTTGTTTACCCATCTTGAATTCAAGTATAAAAGAATATACTTAACTAAGCCAACGTTTTTGTTATTGTTCACCGACTGTGTAAAAAATTAGTTCTCATATCCAAGAATATTTTATATTAACGACGAGTGTTTGTTGTCAGTTGTCAACTGAACAAGAAGGTCTGTGTCAGTGTTTCTACCAAACATAACCTGTCGCTGACTGAATGAACTCTTCAGTCAAATTTTCAGTGGACAACACCGTAAGTTGTAGTTGTCTTCTTCACTTTCACTGCAGCTGGTTTGTTGTACTGTTGCATTTTGTAAAACTCCTCATTAAAGCGTGGTAAACATCGTCCCGCGAAAGCTTTTATGATCGTCCTCTTTATTTCTGCAGTGCATCCGACCACGACACGCCACAGCAATGGCAATACAGAAACCATGCCAAACTGGACACCTGATTGTAATTCACACCTTTCTATGACATGTACGTTATTGAAGAAATGATTGCTTAATTCGGCTTACAACATCTTTCCGCAACCGCCATATTAATTTTATTCCCAATGGCATCAACGTACATCAATTGTTTCTCCAAAAATTTACACGTCATCTATGCAACAACATGACGCGAGGATATTAGACAACAATGCAGCAAGTTAAGCTTATTTTGTAATGATACTAGCAAACGCTTACAGTTTACCCTCAACTGTAAATGTGTTTCCACAAATTTGACGGTCTTGCGTTGGAGACGTTCCTTACCGCTGTGTGCATCTATCGAATGGCATGCGAACAACCCACGCGAATATTTTAGTTGTACACAGTCAACTGCACCAAAGTATCGCGAGATCCATTCAAAATACCGTATTCGACATAATGAGCGTACAGAGCGTTCGGAAAAATTTAACCCTAGAAAAAAATGTCATGAAATATGTTCTTATAATCGTACACTAATTTCTTTGTTTCTCTAGACAACGTACTTGTTTTAACACTAGTGGTGTCATTTGGTGACTAGTACATAATAGCTGAAACGTGGCGCCAATTGTCTAAAACTAAATGACGACACTTTTCACGTAAATAATATTTACGTTCTTTGATTGGTATTAATACAGATGGCATATTATAATTATTATTCCTAGGGCTGTTACTACACGGTTAGAGCGGTAAAGTTCGGCCCACTCGTCCTATTTAGTTGAAGTCTACCAGCGTCTGCCGCATCCCTGTGGAGTTTACTTTGTCAAACACATTACATTCGTCCTGGTACGGAAGGTGTTAAACAACAGGTGATTTTACCATAACGCAACCTCGCCCTGGCGCGCCCGCTCTCCTGCACACACACGCACATAACTCTTTACAATGTCAACGTCGACGTCGCATGTGTGGCACTGTAACAGCGTCATATGTGGCACTGTAACAGCGTCATATGTCCAATTATCCTACGCCGAAACCATTTACTACAAACACCATTGTCACGCCTGCCGAGTGCTGCTAGGTGTACGCAGTCTGTCGTAAGACAGGCACAACTTCCTGATTCTGAATCCGAACAATCCCTCGGACGTTTTGTCTTTCTAGCGCTCCATTGTCTGAATTCGCACTGCTGAGGAACGCCGAATCGGACTTCATTTCATTGCGTCAACTCAGTCGTGGCACCGATCACTTAGTTCGTCGAACTTCGGTTGAGGTGTCGCGCCTTTGATTACAGCCCTAAACATTGACAGTTATCGCCACTCCTTCGAAAAAAAAATCTTCAGACGTTACACCGGATATGACGTATAAGGTAATGTCGTTGTTGTTACGGACAACATTTGTTACGCGCATTCCGTAGCGAGCTACGTCAGATGACGTAAGTGCGTGTCACACCCGCTGGAGTCATAGACGATCAAGATGAATCCACCAGTTGCCATGTTTTCCGACCGGCAGGATCAGTTTAACCAATGTTGGCGAAGTGTGCCATCGTACTTAGCGTTCGGATGAGTTCCTCCTTTCGCGCGTCCCGTTCCCGCACGCGCTGTACCGCCGTGCGGAACGGCAGCTGAACCGACAGCAATCGTGTTCTCTTTAGGCGGTCGAAAAGGCGGCGTTTCTTCCACGAAACCGACGAAGCAAGGTCGACGAAGCCGTACGCGTGGTGCAGACGACCGCGCTTCTGCGCAAGTAGAAGAAACCGTTTAAATTTTACCGGGTCAATGTTAATGTGACGGTTGCGCGATTTCGCTGTTGTCTCGGCGGGCGCGGTGGCGTCTGTCGTCTGCTGCAGCGGTGGGCGGGGACTGGCTGCTGCTTCGTCCAGGAGCACAGCACTCATCAGGAGGCTCACACAGAGACACGTCTGGACGATGGCTGTCATCGTGAGTGGCTGGCCTGTCGTTCGGCTTCTGGAACAAAGCAAGTTGGACGCGCATATTTATGGCAACCGCCTGGACCTGTTATATCGATCGACGAATCAGTCGGTCATCTCTGCGCCTTAAAAAAATTGCCCGCTAAATATAAACTCGCCCCCTCAACCCCCGTACCTTCCTGTCATTGGTTAAGATTATGTTAACTCGTTATGTTGCCACTTCGTCAACTTGTCCCTATTTCGTCTAAAGCCGTTTCTGTTTACGTGACATGAAGTTGTGAACGTATTGATACGTTCGTATGAACCTTTCGTGTAAAACGTAATTGGTGGAGAGTGCCTTATAGCGGGATAATTTAACCGAAATTGGACGTACCACATAATTTTCTCAGGGCGTCTACAAGAGCACCGTAAGATAGTCTATTCGGGTGTGTGGCGTGCAGAACATCGAGAGAAGCCGACAAGTACTTTGATATGCTAGTCTGCTTGACGTAAAAGGTAGTTTAGTAGTCCAACAACAGCCGGCTCTCCTTGATGTCACCTAATCAAGTATGTTGTAACGTAACGCCCTGGGAAGCCTTTACGATGTGAAGAACTTGTAAGCACGAGGACTTCTAAAATTGGTAACGGAAGAAATGATACAAGAAAACAACCGAAGGAAGGAAACGATTGGACTCATCGGACAGGCTAGACTGAAAGAAGTAGACGCGCGAAGAACTGAAGAAAAGTGAATGATCGGACAGAATGGAAAGAAAGCAAAACGAGAAAAGACTTGCACTATGACAGAAAATGCCCGTGTGTCTGTGTGTGTGCGTGTATGCATGCGTGTGCATGTGTTCGTGAGTGCCTTGTGTCCGTCCGTCCGTCCGTCCGTCCGTCCGTCCTTTTCAGGCATACGGTAGTAGTATCCCCTTTATGTACTGCTTTCAATCACATGTTTTGATGTATCATTATAGAGCCTTGACGCTGCAGCGGATTCGTCTTGCAACGCATTAAGGGCAATCTGTTAATTAAGTGAACGCTGATCCTCTGCAACCGCAGCTTAAGCAGATTACTGCTCCATTGTGCACTCGTGATGACTCATTTTGACTCGAGATCACCGCCGGGATTCGCAGTACGAACATAGTGCAAGCTTTATTTAATAGTGCATGGCCCTCGTTTCCGGATCCACGGGTGGCGCCCGAAAGCTTTCTATGTACGATAAACGATCGGAAGACAATATATGTATCCATCAACAATCGTGTTGCCAGGCACGGATAGACCCAACGAAAAATTAAACGATCAACGACTGTATTTTGTGAGAGTGTACAGGTGACATTTTTCTTCTCTCTAGTGTCAAGGGCGTCGCACAGGGTAAAAACCATCGCACGTCACCACTTCTGCCATGTCCACAGCAGCCGTCTTGTTTAATGTTTGAACGTTTATGACCTTTCCCTATCCTACGAAGGTTATTTTCGTAATATCTTTGGGTCTTCCCTTTTTTCTTTCACCACATGGATTCCACCGAAGTGCTGTTTTATGTAGCCTTTTGGTATCATTCTCAGCACATGATCCAAACATGCCTGTCTCTTCTTTCTTATCTTCCATGGTGACAGTCAGGCATATAAACACAGAACGTTTAACGAAACGTATGTGTAAGTTTTAGCCTATATTGGTGTGTTCCCCAAATTGATCGCTGTGTCAGATTTCCGTGTTTCAAGTGATTTCGTCTTTGATGCACTTATCTTCATCCCCATTTGCTCAGCCAAATAGATCAAATGAACTCCTCTTATGTGGTATTCATTAAGGCCAGGTCGTCTGCAAAATGTATGCCCTCTAATAAGTTTTGTTTTATTCATTCAGTTGTGTCCTCATACGAGGTAGTTAGCAGAATTGCTCACTGAGCCGTGGTAGGGTGAACGACGTGGTCTAACTCTGAAGCAGCAGTATGATGGACTCGAACCCCGGGTCTCATCGGCTGTGAGTCCGGTGCTCCAACCGCCGAGCCACCGCGTCCTGTACCTTTTTCAACCAATGATAGTCCAGGTGATATTCTCGATGTACACCTTTTCGTGGTCACTGTTCCAAATTGGAGAGGAGACAAGATGCATCCCTGTTTAACCCCAATGTCAACACAGGACCGTTCATTAATTTTGTTGTTAAAACAAATTTGCAGTCATTGAAAAGGCTTTGGTGACGTTGATGATATTTTCTGAATACAAGATATTCCGTATAAGTGGGTTTGTGGAGACTATGAAACGATTTGTGTACGCACTGTGTACTCATAGAGGCGATTTTCACTCCAGGGTTTCCTCGATGACGATTCTCAAGGTAAGTATTTGATCGGCACATGATCATTCTGACCCAAGCCCTGCCTGTTCATCGCTGAGTCTTTTATCAATTGTTTCTCTTATGCGATTCAGTAAGATACTGCAAATTAGTTTTTCTGTCACAGACAGGTGATACCTTGCCAGTTGTTGCAGCCAGCGACTATTTCTTTTGGGGAAGCGTGTTCATGATCATATTCTTACATTGTGTTCATGATCATATTCTTACATTGTGCGGCGGATATTCTTTTTCGATTACAGCGTTGAAAAGGTCAGTTAGCCGTTCTATTTAATCTCATCTAAGGCTTAATAATAATACTAATAACACAAGTATTTACATAAAGATTTCGCCCGTGATTTAATCTTTTCCAGCATAACATACACCCAACACAGTAGTGTGACTTTTACCATTCTTAATATGTATTAGTGACTTGGACGATAATATAACAACCAAAGTTCTGACATTTGCCGAAGACACAAAAGTGTTTAGAAAGGTTAAAATGATGCAGATCAATTAATCAACCAATCAATCAACCAACCAATCAACCAATCAACCGTCCAGTCAGTCACGTATATTTACATAGCGCCATTTCCAACCTAAACTGCCCAAAAGCACTTTCCAAGTTCATCAATTTAAAAACAAGCCCTATATGCTAAAACGTCCATTCAGTCAAATAAAAAACTATCTCTAAGATGTAATTAAAACACCTGCTAATTTCGTCTAAAATGCCTGACCAAACAAGCGTGTCTTCAGCTGCCTCTTGAAGGTGTCAACCGAGGGAGCATGGCGAAGAGCAAGTGTGAGATTGTTCCACAACGCGTGGGCAGCAACGGAGAAGGCTCTTTCTCCCAGTTGAGTCCTGGACAAGGACACCTCAAGCAACAATCTGCTCTCTGAGCGTCCTTCGTGGGTTATAACGTGGCAGCGTGTCATTGGTGCATAATGGTCCTTCACTGTGCATGGTTTTATAAGTTTGAAACTGAAACCGCACACGGACGCTTATGCAACGTGCGAAGAACGGGGGTGATATAATCCCGCCTCGGCATACGTGACACAATGCGGACGGCAATGTTCTGCATACGTTGAAGCTTGGGCAGCTAACACGCGGGACGGCCATGCAGTAGTCCGTTTAGGTATTCCAGCTCTGAAGTGATGAACGCGTGAGTGGCTATCTGGGTAGCATCCACGTCCAGATATTCTTAGTGTTCCGCAGATGGTGGTAAGTTGAACGAGGTGTGCCTGCACTTCATAGTTTGAGTTGACCACTGTTCCAATATTCATGACTTTTGATACTGCCGAGATGACGCTTTCCCAATGGACATGTTTTTCACGGACGCTTTGAAGAAATTACCTTTGACACCAACTACCACAAACTCCGTTATGCTGTCATTGAGGTTTAGAAAGTTCAAAGCCTGACCTCAGCGATGCACCCCTTCAACGAATCAAGCACTGACTGGAATGATCCAGGATTAAAGGTGAGCAGAAGTTGGCTGTCAGCTGCATACAGGTGAAACTCAATGTCGTGCCGTCGTATGATATCCCCCAGCGGTATTATGTAGACACAAAGAAGAATAGACCCCAGCACAGAGCCCTGAGGTACTTCCGCTGGATGATGCCCTCCGGATGAGGTCTACTTGCTGTTGCTGAAGTACGACCTGAACTTAGAGAGGACTGTCTCTGTGATGTCCAGTTTAGTCTGTAGGCTGGAGAGGAGTATCGAACGCCGCAGACAGGTCGAGCAGCACTTGGAAACCACATTTCTTGTTATCCATGGTACGAAGCACATCAGTGATCCCGTCGTGAGTACTGTGGTTTTTTGTAGGTTGACTGGAGACTCTCTTGCAAGCCGTGTTCAGACATGTAGCCAAATAATTATAGCTATTTAGTCGACTTGCTACCGCACATTCTGTCACTGGTTGAAAGTTCTTCAGTAGCTCGGGATCAAGATTGTTGTTTTTCAACAGAGGGGTGACCAAGGCCTCCTTCAATGAGTTGGAATATTCCCCGATGTCATGGAACTGTTTTTAATCTTAATCAGCGTCAGAAACAATGTATACATGCTGTCTTTCAGAAGCCAAGACTATCTTTACAAATTAGTGAAATGGTCTGACAAATTGCAGATGTTATTAAAATTTGAGAAATGTAAATGCCTATACACAGGACACGGGAACTTCTTCATATATATATATTTATATATATATATATATATATATACATATATATATATATATATATATATATATATATATATATATATATATATATATATATATATATATATATATATATATATATATATATATATATATATATATATATACATATATATATATATATATATATATATATATATATATATATATATATATATATATATATATATATATATATATATATATATATATATATATATATATATATATATATATATATATATATATATATATATATATATATATATATATATATATATATATATATATATATATATATATATATATATATATATATATATATATATATACATATATATATATACATATATATATATATATATATATATATATATATATATATATATATATATATATATATATATATATATATATATATATATACTATCTAACTGGCCTAGATATATATATATATATATATATATATATATATATATATATATACTAGCCCTGCGCGGGCCTAGAATTTGATCCCAAGCCCGGCCCGCAATTAGCAGTTAGAGTCCAGGCCCGGCCCAGGCCCGCAATAATTTTTCAAGCCCGGCCCGGCCCAGGCCCGCAAACTAGAATTTAGGCCCGGCCCAGGCCCGACCCAGACCGTGAATGTTTGGCCCAGGCCCGGCCCGGCCCGGTCCGCAAGTTTCAGGCCCAGGCCCGGCCCATACCCGCAGGCCAAAGATGGGTAAGCCCGCGGCCCGCAAGCCCGCGGCCCGCTAAGTTAAGAGAAGATAAACCTATAGTCTTATAACAAAGACGAAAACAAATAAACTGTAACACAGACTTATTGTTTTATTAAATAAAAAAGGTCCATAGTGTGCTGGATGAGTTCTAAAAATTCAGCACCACCAACTTCTTCAAACTTACGAATATCCTGAAGAAAAATAACGAAAAACTTCTTAGTGTCATTACTATTAAATATGGCAACATTTGTTATATTTGGCTTTAATGTATTGGTTTATTGTTAGGGTAGGATATGTTTTATCTAACCCTGATTCAACGCATATGCAAGCCATAATCCCAATTTATAGTGTTACTTGAATTAGCTCAACTAAGTTAACATAATTTAATATGATATTTCAATTAAATGTCACCCACTGGCACTGACACCCAGTGGCATTTCCAGCAGGCCTGCAGTCACTGGCCTGAGACAGACAGGTTCAGACATGTGTGAATTAGTACAAGTGTGAATGAATTAGGACTGGGGAGAAATACCAGTTACCAACTGGGTTGGGTACTGGGTAGTGGGCTAGTGGCCAAATGTGCACTTGGCAGTGGGCAGGTCTTTCAGGTGGGCAATGTTTGGAGGGAACACCTAGACAATAGAATGTCCACTGGTAGGGTCAAAGGGTGATAAGTTGATGGTTAATCATGGCTTGATTGCCTCTGCAAATATTTATAAAGTAAACATTTGGGGCTGGTTACTTCCAACCAAGTGAACTTATGGGGTCATTAGATTCCAAGCAAGGTCTCAATTTGCAACTATATAATACTAAAGAAATAATTTTAAGCATTCATTAAACGGAATTACAATTTATAATCAGTTTTTACAAAAAAATAAAGTAATAATCGGTGTTTTGTATGAATATTTTTATTATGTCCAGGCCCAGCCCAGGCCCGGCCCGGCCCGCTCACACTAGGCCCAGGCCCGGCCCAAGCCCGATGCGTTTAAATTGTTTTCAGCCCAGGCCCGGCCCGGGCCCGCAGTATGTAGGCCCAGGCCCGGCCCGGCCCGGCCCGGCCCGGCCCGGCCCGCACAATTATGTAGAGGCCCGGCCCGCGGGCTGCGGGCCGGGCCGGGCTTGGACCAAAAGCCCGGCCCGCGCAGGGCACTAATATATACACACATGTATATATATATATATATATATATATATATATATATATATATATATATATATATATATATATATATATATATATATATATATATATATATATATATATATATATATATATATATATATATATGGAACACGGGCGTTCGTCCCCTAGTATTTGGTGTTCATGGGGTTTTCTGCGCAGACAGGCTTCTTGTTTCCTCATCGGTATTCTTGGCTTATGTTTATATAGGTTAGCGAAATGGCCCCACCTGTTTGTAATTAAATTTGTGTATTGGTGGTGGAATGTCTGTATTCTTTGCATTACATGTTCATGACGACTTTTTGATGTATATATGTTATCGTCATGCTTGTAGGAATGTGGGCTCTGAGAAACTTGCCGGACGGGGCTGTACATGTGTTCAGTTCCTGTCTGGTTTGCTTTGAGGAGCTCACATTCCTGTTAATGTTCTTCCCAAAGTGGCTGCGTGATAAGCAGTCCACTTTGCAATAAAAACGTCATTTATTTGGCCTGTTTCAATTCACTGCTACATCGGACTTGTGTTGGTTATTGCATAAATATATATATATATATATATATATATATATATATATATATATATATATATATATATATATATATATATATATATATATATATATATATATATATATATATATATATATATATATATATATATATATATATATATATATATATATATATATATATATATATATATATATATATATATATATATATATATATATGTAGCGCCTATGGCTAAGTGCTTTACATTTACCCCTAGTAGACATGTCCATTCCACCACGAACTGTACTTCATACCCTTAATGCATTCTCAATAGTAATCAACGGCACGTGGCACTTTTGTAAGGTTAAACCTTTTAAACCACTAAAGAAAATTAGTAACACACACGCACATACACTGCGCCAAATTGCATCAAGCTATTTAATTTCTTTTATCGTGATCGTGCGCCTAAATATCATTACGTAACAATACTAATGACATTAAATACGGCTCCGGAGTGACTATGAATAAGAAGACATTCGTCACAAGACAAACTTTTACTCAGTCCTTCCCAAAAGTAATAAACCTGTCAAGTTTTCAACGTTCTCGTTTTGCATATGCCACGCAAACACAATAGTTATTGTTCATTGGAAGGAGCGACAAAAAATCTATATTAATTTGTATTCGAGTTTTATGCAATGTTTTAACAAACCCCGTTTTTCAACATGCACACAGGTGCGTGCGTGCGTGCGTGCGTGCATGCATACATAATACATACATAATACATACATTCATACATACATACATACATACATACATGCACATGCATGCATGTACGTACGTGCATGCATTCATACATACATATTTTATATATTTAATGAATCCATTAAATCATACGTACATACATGCTTGCATACATGTATGCGTGCGTACATACATACATACATACATACATACATACATACATACATAAATACATACATACATACATACATACATACACACATACATACACGCATACACGCATACACGCATACACACATACGTACATACGTACATACATACATACATACATACATACATAAATACATATGTACATATAATTTGTCACAAACGGGAACGTACACATGGAAGCTAGTGGACCTTCGAACAAGTGGACTTTCGGACCACCGGACCTTCGGGATATCCAGCGGACCTTCGTGTGTACGTGGTAGCAACGGAGGCAACGAACGTGGCTTCTTTCACGTACGCTGTCAGTTTCTTGATGTGTCATAATGTGCAATGCTGCTTCGTCACGTTTTGCTCTGTTTACGAAGCTCATCATTAAGCGATGACGTCAGTTCCATTTGGTGAGATATTGCTTTCAATGAATTAAGCCAACAAACATTACTATTTTTCGTTACAGACATCGTACTGATGAGGTCCTAGGTGGTGTAGTTGATTGCATATAACGGTCTTCTTAATTGTTTTGATTTCGCGTTCGTTCTCCGCAGCCACACAACATTCGTGTCTACATTCAACAGTGGTTTGGAAGTCAAACATCCAAGCAGCCTAAATTTGCCAACTATGAGTTTTAAATAAACCCATGTTGCAGCTTCTACTCCGCGAAATCTTGTCGTATGGTGTATTTGTTTAAGGTAGAGTTTGTGAATGTGTCCATATTTCTTCAATATTTTCTTCAGCGTTGTTTGGTTCGATCAGTCCTTTTGGTATATCCTGTGCAAATAGTGGCCTATCGCTAAAGGGAACATATTGGGACTTGGCTATTTTGTTCTAAATATTCGATGTTCCTTATTATATCTACTCGGGGCCATTTATTTATCGTAAACAGTACAGGGCAGAAAGAGGGGTTCAAACTTGTTCCTTTTAAGCAGTTGTTCCTTACAGCAGGAGTCTATATAGCTAGAGGATGAGGGTGGTTTCTTGAGAAAGCCTCAAAATGTGTCAGTTTCAAACCAGCACCTGGGAATGCTTATTCTTAGAAATGAAAATAATATCGCTCGAAATGTCCATTTGTCTGACTTACTAAGGCTACGCTCGATTTAGCCAACCGGTTCCACTGAATCCAATTTTAGCATCATGCGCCCGCGGAAATTATCAGGTCGGTTAAATAATTATAGACTACCTACCTCTACAGCAGGCATTTATTGGATATTCACGCCAGGCGTGTTAGACGACACGTGTGTCTAAATATAGCCGCGGTTGCTCTTTTCTGGAGCGAGCTTTAAAGTTGTTGAGAGCCTTTTGGATGCAATTATTGCAACGAAGCAGGCGGGTACGCCTTGGTCTATTTAATGGCACACTGCTAGCCTCATTTTTACACTGACTCCGTCCATTACGTATTAGTATTATTACAGACGTAGTGGAACGCATATATAATGTGTAACACGCACGCACGCACGCACGCACGCACGCACGCACGCACATACACACCGAAGTGTCCGTGGAAGTTGGTCCACACAAAAGTTAAAACGACACTTGGAATATTGACGCGGAAGGGCGAGCTACAGGTAATAATCAACAAATTCGACTGTTGTTCTTCAAAAGTTATACCTTTGGCCAAGTTTTTCTTGACTTACATAATCACGAATCGTTTCTCGCATGACCCCCATCGCACGACCCCATCACATGACCCCCATCGCATGACCCCATCACATTACCCTCATCGCATGACCCCATCGGTATCCCTGTCACGAACCAATGACGTTGCTGCACTTACTATTTATCTAGCCGTTTACTATATAAATATTATTACATTTATAGCCAGTAATAAGACGAATTCATTAATTGTAAAGACAGCAAAATGGATATAGTGAAAACGTGTATCGCGTTTAATCCGTCTATGTGCAAACATACTGAATAAATGGGTACATGGTTTGATAAAGGTAATTATGTAACAATACCAATAGGCCATACGATTCTAAACCAGATTAAACTTTATACGCGGTAGAAATCATGGAAGCAGATGGCTACAACATATACACAAGAGTTTACACAGTATGCCCTACATGATATTTAAATTTGTTGAAATACATCACCTCTTTATAATGAACATTTTCCAGCTTTAAGCATTACACACAGGTTAAACGGTAATTGTAAACATGTCATACCCGCACATTTGGATTTCTACGACTTCCAGCCTCTAACAGCAATGACGTTCGCTTCCATTCCGAACTAGAATGAACATATATCGCAACCTGTTTAACCTTATCTGGTGTGCTTACCTCAACACTGCAAGCGCGTCAGGGCACGGTGCCGAGCGAACGCCAGCGGCAATAAACCAATACGTGCTTCACCGTTTGCCCTTCCTATATCACCATCATGACTCATTTCAACCGACCACGTGACGGCTTTGGGTGGGGCAGCATCGCCCGTGCGCGCGCACAGGTCCGCTCCATTCTCGTCGCTGGGTTCCATTAATTTGGCGTCGTCGTTTCGAGAATCAACTTGCCTAGTTTTGACGAAGGAGACCTCCATTACATGTCGCAACTATGACCAAAATAAACGCACGTTCTAGCTGTGATGAGACTCCTCTGTTGAATAATTTACTTGCTAACGATCCCGCTTGCCTTTAGTAAACAGTCGCCCGGCTTTCTAGAAAACGTGTGTCGGTTTTAGAATCATTGCAATGTTGTAACCACGCAGAATATCATGAACAATGTAGACTATGTTTCGAATGTGAAGAAACCGCAGTTGGACTGTGCACATTCGGAAAGATTCGCCGGTTGATATATTATGTGTTTGGTCATTGTTGTGAATATGTTGCATCGTACGTGCGGAGATGCCCAGTTACGCATTCAACTGGACAATGTGACGTCAGCACACTCCGTAATCCAGAACGACACGCCTTCGTAGTTCCAGGCGAAGCGATGAATCGTACGTATGGATGTGACAGGGGTGTATTTTTTATGATTTTTATATTATTGTCATCATATTCTGTTCTGGTCACGAACGTCGGCTACTGGTAACGTGCAGATTTTAGTTATCGTACTTTTAAATGTCAGATTGGAGCACCTTATTGTAACTATGTTTGTTATCTCTTCGTTGACATTTTAATTCACAAGCTTTTATGGCACATACTCAAAACTGAGTCATTCATACAACACATTCGTTTGTCTTGAGTTTTTCTTCCTAGATGTTTGTGGGTAAAGAAACCGTTGTATGTATGAAGGCACACCTTCGCAAAACACAAATTATTACATTTTAAAGTTACATGGATATAAGGTAGCACAAATTATATGTAACTAATAGTGCTGCGTTCTAGAATAAAACACATTTCCCAAATAAAAAGTAAGGGCGTTTGCGTGGGTGTTTGCTTGTGTTGAGGCTTGTGTGTATGAGTGTTTGTGTGATGACTTGTTTATGCGTGCGCACGCAGAAACGCCGTATACTTTCGGAAGGTCTTAAACAGCGGCGTCATCGTTTTACGCAGCTGCATCGTCCAAATCCGCGTACGAGCTGCGCACGTCGAGTTGCCGTCGCAAAGGGAGCCTGTTATCGGCGACTAGACGCAGTGAAGTCGAAACGCGTGCACTCCACCTCGCGCAGACGAGACCAGACTGAGTGTCCTCGTTTTCGCGCGCATCACTTAACCTAATTACAACGCTGGCTTCGTCGGTGAGAGACGCTAGGAAATCCCGATGTTCCACACAAACAATCGGTCCAGACCACATCGGTCTTAAAATTGGCCGTAATAGCAGCGTTGCTTGCAAGCACACGCCCACCGACCGCAAGACATTAATTTGCCGGCCCTTTCCCGAAACATCTCTCCAATCATTACGTCTGTCTGAGTAGCTAGATTTCTTTAAAAAAAACGAAACGACGCCTCAGGGTGTGTTAGATAACATAACACTGAAAAAGGGTGCAATTTTGTGTTTTAATGCGAGTTTCGGGGTCTTCCTTTTAAAATAATATGGTTTGTAGACAGACACTTTCGTACTTGTAAATAGTTTTAGATTAAATATGTAGTAGCTAACTTATGCATAATTATTGTGTCACGACGATCATTGTAGTTTCAGGAGGAGTCGAAAAGATGTTTGGTGGATTGTATTTAAATAAATGTTTACGATGTAGTCCTAATACATTCCTGGAATAATGTTGTATTACTTTCAATGCTTTTCTTAGAAAACCGACTACTTTTAAGCTCTCCGACAAAAAGCATATCACGTAGCTGCTTGCGTTACTTTGCGAAGTTGGTTATTTTAATGTGTGACGTCACTGTAGGACGCCAGGAGTATTATCCACTACCCACAATGCGCTTGGTCTTCTTCTTCTTCCTATATTCTCAAGGTCAACGTGAAGATGATATAGGCAAGCCGATAGGCGAACACATTAATAATAAACTTATAATTTATACAGTACAACATGGTAGTCACGAGTTGTGGACAGTGACGTTGTTAAGGGCTCGCTGTTCGCTGCGTATTTCGAGAAATATAAGACTACTGCAACGATCACTCATTTCCTAGCTTAGTACGCAGACTCATTCATTACACGAAAGCTTATCTTGTCTGCACCTAGTACTAGATTGTATTTGTGAGCTCGGCCGTCGATGCATGCTCGGCATGGCAACACTCGCATCACTCAGATTATGTAGTCACAACAATCTTAGCCACTCGTGATGTTTTCAGTATATATAGAACCAGCACCCTGCGAACTTACGTATGATGTAAACAGGTCGTATTCCGCGAAGATTTCGTTGACGAAAAGACCTCTGGCAGCAAGCGTGTTTAAATTGTATACAGATAACGTGATTTTAATTCACTTGTAATAATAAGTATAAGTATAATATTTATTGGTGAAGCAGTCTTTATATTAACAATAAACCTTACGAACGCAACTATGTGTTGGAAAATAAATATGGGTCGATTATACAACAGCATCTAATCAGACGTAACTGAAACATGCTTGTCTACACACTAACGGTTGCCGACACACTAACGGCAATTTACACACTAACGGCAGTCCGCACACTAACGGCAATCTACCCACTAGTGGACTAGTGACTAGTGACTAGTGACACTGTACTGTCAACACTGTACACTGCCAGGAAGGAACAAGGTCAAGGTCAACGTGAAGGTGATATAGGCAAGCCGATAGGCGAACACATTAATAATAAACTTATAATTTATACAGTACCAGGAAGGAACAAAGAGCTAAAGAACGCAGTGTAATTCGAAATTCCCCAGTTTGAACTCATTCTAGTTTTGTGTGTGCGTGCGTGCGTGTGTGTGGTATGTGTGTTTATGTGTGCGGTGTGTGCGTGATGCGTGCGTGTATGATGTATGTGTGTGCGTGCGTGCGTTTATATGTACGTGCATGCATATTATATTCTTCCTGGTATACGCATGTTAAGTTTAAACACAAATTCCAACGTGTCTGCAATTTATTATCATATATTCACACCAAATTCAAAAATATTCTTACACAATACAATTAACGTCATAATCAAGTACCCATATACCAAATAAACGACTCTAACTACGACAATACTAACATTGTGTCCGCAGCCGTTTCGTTTCCATGTTAACGCAGTAGTATTTCACGAGACACTGGCACATGGCATATGGATTTTCTGCATTGGCTAGTTAATCTATGCGATATGATTTCGAATGACACAGAAGACAACTGTTGCAAACCTACCTTCAAAACCTCATTAATGAAATCTCTCACATATCAAATAAGGCCTTGTTTAAGTTTCAATCACTGGCATAACATGTATAAACATATGAGTGCAGGCAAGAACACAAATACTGTTTATGCAATCATGACACTACTATACATGAATTACTTAACAGTGTGTTTGTGTCATATAATAAAACACCCACGCACAAACAACAACGTTATGAATGTGTATTGAATTTATAATATTTCGGTTGGTTAAAAATAATATTAATATAAAACGTATTATTATCTTTGTCTTTTCATCATCTAGTATTATATTTAATAAATCATTTGGCAATGAAATAAACAGTTTTACGACATAGATAGAAATCGCTTTACGTCAGTTATTGACATGCCAATAAAACCTCACATTTGAAGGTGAAATATCACGTTTTCACCGGATGATTGATTCATTTGTCAAACTCCCGTTTTATATAATTTCTGACGGCAATTTACTACTGGAAGAAGATTGAAACATAGAGTATGGCAATGCTAATTTAAATATTCTATGAGATTGACACATTCAGATAATTGGGTCATGATTTGTTGGCGTGATATGGCGATTGTAATTTTTTTTGCTGAATTTAAGATACTTGTTTTTCGATGTTTTTTTAATTACAAGTTGTGTAGTCCGAGTGGCTGTTTTACTATCAAGTTAAGGATAAACGTTTGTGATTATGTGACACGTGACAAAGCTCGACGTGGACGATAGACAGCGAGCAAACATGTCAACGTCCACAACTGCATTCAACATTAATAATGGACATGTTAATGCTAGAAAGAATATTAACTACACAATAATGAATCTGTCATGATGCTTGGGGATGTTGTCACCTCGAGTACTTCACCAGATGGCAAGTGGACAAGGAAGTCATTGGCTTATCGACATTCCAATCATTGTTCATCTATGTGTAACCAGCCCTTTTTATATATTTGCAAATTGTGTCTTTAAACATATCCATACCGCTGTCATTTACGCAATTTGTTGAACATTTGCTCCATTCATTTGTCGCCCTCTGTGAGGATGAATATTTTCTTATATCCAACGTATACTGTTCCTTCACTAACATTACTTCGTTTCCCTGGTTCTTCTACTTCTCTAAGTGAGAAAAATGCTTCTATCAATATTTTCATAACCAGCTAATCGTGGCTGCGATGTGACCTGCATGCATCGCTTGACGTGTGTTACTGATCGCCACCAGAACATCCCGCGAACACGCCACACGATCTATGGCGTAGTCGTCGTCGTAAGCGGAACGATCTTCTTTATGATGATGATCTTCTTCGGAGGTTTGTAGTAGTACTTGCGTTTGTACTTTTTCGGCCGGTACCCGTATGACGACGACGAGTGACTGCCGTAGCCTCCTCCGCCTCCGTAGCCCATGTATTTGTCTTCGTTGTATCCTCCGCCTCCACCGTAACCTGTCTCGTATTTATTGCCATAACCGCTGTCGTGACGGTCACCGTAACCACCATGATCGTCACCGTAACCGCTGTCGTGATCGTCACCGTAACCACCGTGATCGTCACCGTAACCGCTGTCGTGATCGTCACCGTAACCACCGTGATCGTCACCGTAACCGCTGTCGTGATCGTCACCATAACCCCCGTGATCATCACCGTAGCCGCTATCGTGATCATCACCGTAACCGCTGTCGTGGTCGTCGCCGTAACCGCTGTCATGATTATCGCCGTAACCATCGCCGTAGTAGTTGAAGTCCGCGTCATCCTCGTGATCGTGTTCGTGATAGTCGATCACCTGATGGATGACTTTGACGTCATTGTAACCACGTCGCTTCTTGTAGCCGGCTGTAGACAGAGAGGGTAGGGGAAAGTAGGGTAACATGCTGCATTGTGGAAACCGAGAAGTTGGAATAAAGGTCCGGTTTTACTTAAGATCTATGCCATCATTTCCTCTGAAAGGTTAGGTTCATTCCGTCAGGATGGAACTACCGCACTGACAATGTCTGAATAAAATATATAATTTATACATATAAATAAATATATATATATATATATTGATATATATATATATATATATATATATATATATATATATATATATATATATATATATATATATATATATATATATATATATATATATATATATATATATATATATATATATATATATATATATATATATAATACTCAACGGACGAGCGGACAACGGCGAGTTGGCAGGAATTTATACATGTTCCGACCATTTTGATTTTTTATATGCACGGCAAGCAAATTAAGTCGTTACTGGATTCCCACACGTTTTGTCTGCCTCAGGGTCCTGTCAGCACATGCTAGCGTCAGTCTGCGGTGAGGGGATTAATCAGCACTGGGTCGAAGTATGGCATTACATCTAGCAGCTGGTGACGGCCTGATGCTGCGTTTCATCGTTTTAGCCCACGTCAGATTGTTTGACCTACGGTTCTATGGCAATTGTCTCCAGACTTGCAGTGTTCCAAGAAAGACATTTGTGCGTAAGGCCTATCATTGTACTTCGGGACCGTGTCATTAGGGGCGTGGGAGGAAAAGCAGCTGTTTTGTTAGCGTTATATTGAAACGTTTTACAACGTTACCACAGTAACATACGAGAGGTAGAAATATAATTAGTTATTGTAAGACGCAGTTAAATTCACTGAGCCCAAACGTTGTCAACCTATCTTAATCCCATGTTTGACTGTTACAATGATATTTATCAGACCTACGATATTTAGAAAGGTGAGCTTGTTTTAATAATATTAAGTTTTATTAAATCGCATAACGTTGTCATGCCCGACGCAGGCTACGCCAAATTAGTTGCCGTTAAATTGCCGTTCATCGCATAACAACATGATAGACAGACGTACACGCACGAGCCGGGCGGGGATAGCTCGTATTTTAATGGTTTCGTTGATTTAATGTCCATATATTTAATAGGGTCATTATCATGACGCCGGAGGGCTGCAGTTGTGACCTCGCCCATGTGCGCTGCTACGCCGCTATAAAACATGCGCGTGACAACACCTGTTCACAACGCCGTGTACAACACAACACAACACAACACCGGTCATTGACAATACGCTGCATAGCCTACAACACAACACCGTTCACGAACAATACGCTGTGCACAACACAACACCGTTCACGAAGAATACAAATATTTAAACAAAGTTTTGATTCCAGAATTGGGAGACCTTAGTTATGAAAGCCGCGTATTACAATGTGGTTTGATAACACTACATACCAGGAGACTAAGATGAGAAAAATAGAAGTGTTTAGTGCAGGTTGGACATGAGAAAGTAGTCATTCTCACAGAAGGTGATAAATGAATGGAACAAACTGCCAAATGATTATGTTAATGCTACTAGTGTGAATATGTTTAAAAATAGAATTGACAGATATCTGATACGGGCGGGCTACACATAGATAATAAAATTGTTGGACTCTCGATAAGCCAATGGCTTCCTTGTCCACTTGCCATCTGGAACTTGTTGTTTGGGATGGCAATCTTGTTAAATCTTGTTAACATCTAAATCACAACACTTTGTCTCCGTAGCTATACACCAATACGCTGTACACAACACTTTGTCTCCGTAGCTGTACAATAATACGCTGTACGCAACACTTTGTCTCCGTAGCTATACAACAATACGCTGTACACAACAGTTTGTCCCCGTAGCTATACAACAATACGCTGTACGCAACACTTTGTCTCCGTAGGTATACAACAATACGCTGTACACAACACTTTGTCTGCGTAGCTATACAACAATACGCTGTACGCAACACTTTGTCTCCGTAGCTATACAACAATGAGTTCAACTTAACAAATCGCGTCGCTGCAGAAAGACCATAACTGTTTCCATCACTCGTTCTTTGATTCATGCTTTTGGTTGTTTGTTTGTTTGTTTGTTTGAAACTTTGCTATTGATCTTCGTTTACACTGTCTTGACTGAAGCGTGCGTGCGTGCGTGTGTGCGTGTGTGCATGAGAGAGAAAGAGAGAGAGAGAGAGAGAGTGTGTGTGTGTGTGTGTGTGTGTGTGTGTGTGTGTGTGTGTGTGTGTGTGTGTGTGTGTGTGTGTGTGCGTGTGTTTATGTGTGTGTTTGCGTGTTTTTTATGTGTGTGGGGGTGGGGGTGCATGCGTGCGTGCGTGCGTGCGTGCGTGTGTGTGTGTTTGTGTCCGTGTGATCGTGGATGTTGATATTTGCGTATATACATAATAATTATATATATATATATATATATATATATATACGCATATATATATATATATATATATATATATATATATATATATATATATATATATATATATATATATATATATATATATATATATATATATATATATATATATATATATATATATATATATATATATATATATATATATATATATATATATATATATATATATATATATATCATATCATATTGGTGTGTCAATTGTGTGTATATGGTATAGTTTGCGCTGAGATATTACGTGTTATCGGAGGAGATCTGACATTAATATGACTCCTCTAATCCATAGACCACCTGGCGGCGTATAATGACCTTCTATTGTGTTAGGCACAGTTCATTGTTCAGTCACAACACCCACCACGCTGTGTGTAATTGTAAAGGCAGCAATTGACCGGACATTCGATCATCTACAATATGATCTTCGATATGGCATTGTATGAGGGTATTTCGTCGGCGAATGAGAAGAATATCAATGGGTGTGTCACTTGATGGCTGAATATCGGGTCGAGTAATGAAGAATAAGTCCTACAATAGCAAAGAGAGTGGATACAACTCATCATAGAAAGATGACCAATGGCCTGATTGAAGGCACTGGGACAACGTGGAAATAGTAAGAGGCCGGATCATGTGGGCGGGTCACTTGGTGCGGATGGAGGTAGGCCGACTGAAATAGAACGCGGAGGCAGCGAAACAATGAGGCCACTTGAAAACTATATTCTAAAAGCGGGAGATTCCGGTCATTTCTCCGGTTGACTGAGCGCTGACGTGTTAACCAGCGCGACCGATAAGCGCATGCGCAGTTCCGTGAAAATGAGTAACGTAGATTATACGTGACGTCTTTAGTGAGGCCAACATACACAGAACCAAAGCAAAGTCTCAAACAAACATGCTATTTTGTCATAAAGAGGACTAGTTTAGTAAACAAAGACCAAACTATGTTACATGAGTTGAGTTTGGACGCAAACAGCAGGGCCATATCCAACAAATATATGCTCATTTGGCGAGCAAATTTTGCTAGGCTATGACAATTGTGACGTAGGGTTTTCTAACAGTATGAAAAATAACAGCCCATGAAATTAAGATGATGTGTGTTCAACAAGGTTTTCATAGTAAACCACTGGCGTGATATTCTTAATTGTTACTACAAATGGTTATGTTTTAGTAACTCTTGTAGGCACATAGGCTCAAAACCACGACTTTTGTGTCCCTTTATATTCACATTGCTAGCAATGCTTGCTTTGCTTAACACAATCATTAAATCATGTCTCATTCATTTATTGTTCTCTGTAAGAAGGAATAATTATGACTATAGGTGGCGAGCCTCTTTCGTCCGAGGACAACTCACTTTCCTGCGATAATTGTGGGTAATTTAAGCGCGGGAATAAAATTTACTTAGCGCAAATCAAATTAAAATCAGTTTGTAGTTTCTGAAATGGGGAGTGCTGTGAATGTTCATGTAGATAAGAGGTAGATAAGAGGTAGATAATTATGAGTTGAGTTACTCACCTCGCTTAACTCTAATGGCGCGAGCGTCCGCCAGGTCGAGCCACAGAAGCAAGAAGATCGTACCGAGGACAATCACCGCTCCCAGTCGCACGGTTGCCGCCATCTTGGTAGGGCAGGTCCGTTTTCCACTCAACACACAGAAAAGTTTTCCTTGCGCCACCTGAACCAACTAACCGCACAGGTGCGACGGACTAACTGTTATATATAGACTAACGACATCATTTAACGACCACTACGGTATGTGAGCGCTGTGGACGCTGTGTTCTGGTACGTGCGGTTATTTATGTGCGTTTGTCGGACGCGGCAGAATGAATTTCTAGCGGCAACGGTACACACGTCAAACATACCCAAAATTGTTTAGCAGATTTAAAGAAATCGCGGCTTGAAACCAGCGCCATTGCACGCATGCCGATATATAAGGTCTACTACATGCACGATCGCTTTCGGCTGGTTTGTTTTATATCGAAATGATAAGTTTGGCTGGATGTTTAAAAGCTTTAAAAAGGTTGTAAACGACAACCTTTGGAACTTGACTAAGACATGGAAATTGTCAACTTTCGTTGATTTGTGTATTTATGTTCGCAGTCAGTATCCATTGCAGTGTCCAGTTAGATTTGGTTTGATCGTAAATGTGTTGCACGTCTCGTGAATTTCCATATTTTCTAAAAATATAAATATATAAAGAATTTGAGTCTGCTTTCCCATAGGCTCAATGAACATGTGTGTATCAACATAATAAGGGCCGCCCTGTGTCGGCACTGACAGGAGTCAGACGTTTGATTTGTTTGTTTGATGGCATTCACAAACCGTTGTATACCTACTAACTTACTTGGTCATACAGTGTCTTTCAAAGAACTGCTATTAGGTATCAGTAACGTATTTAAGGGGGTCATGTCCCCCATTTGGCTTATTTTTCCCCCGTATCAGGTTGCGCCGCTACAGGGTAGCATAGGTGAATACGCTTCTCCCCCACCACCAACCACCCCCCAGATTGGCCTTCCCCTTTGCAAAATCCTAGATACGCCATTGCTCTAAATGTCCAAATTACTTCTAAAAGCTCATCAGAGTAAAATTACTTCTTCAGGAAGTTTTTTCCACCAATCGTGTCATCAATTGGTGGAAGTGATAACGAATCCCTGTACGGAAATATGTCGTCCTTAGTCTAACGATGTGACCACTCCGTGTCCTATGACATTAATCAAAACGTCGTTCTGCCCTTGGTTCACCCAGCTGCGTTAATGGGTATACTCTTTAGTCTACACAACTTTCTACAACGGGTATGGTTTTAGACATCCCATCTATACTTAATTAATTTACCATTCCACCATTAAATGAAATTGGTTCACAGAGAAAAAAGATCGTCTCAGTCCTAACCTTATCTGATGTATCCACTTTTCACAGAATTTCAACAATAACGATATACTTACTTGCGCCCTCATCAAAGGCTCTGATAAATTAACCCCCAATAACTTTTTCGCCCTTCCCTGTACTAATCAAAGAATATGAAAATAAATAGTACAAAGCTATTTTTCAGGATAATTGCAAAATACCATATTGAACAAGATATCAAAAGTCCCCAAATTTCCCCGGTGTGCGTTTGTCACAAGAACTATTATACCATTATACCGGGTTCAAATCACTTCCGTTCATGAATTCCGCCATGCAGTCACTGCGACGACATGAAAGGGGTAATTTTGGAGTTAAAAGGTAATTTTTTATTGAACAAAGGTGGCTATGAAATATCCAGTATGTGAAACATTCTGGGGATAGGTCAGATTTAAGGTCAAAAGGTCAAAATCCTATCTTAACGAAATCATTATGTATTCCCGTAAATATGAAATATTAATTTGTGATAACTGGTCGGACTATTTTTTCCGGATGTGTTAACTTAGCACATAGCTGTTATCATTTGTTCTGACTTGTTTCTGATACCTTTTAGCTTTTAGTGTTTTATTTTTCACATTCAGTGCAACGATTTTACCTATGTGAATAACCTCGCCTGCCTCATATTAACTGTAATAATAATAATAATAATAATAAATAGACTTCTTTGGCGCCAATATCCTCGGAAAATCCGAGCTTAGTGGCGCAACAAAACCAAAGGATTAGGCATTCTCGTAACCATGTACAATGGAAAAAGTCGTCAACCGATGGATGGAGGTGCCAAGAAGCTAAGGAGGATAGGCCATTTTGAAAAGATAGGTGAAGCTATATTTCTTGCTGATTTTTGTACCCCTGATAATTGTACCCCTTTTACCATATTAAATTGTTTTGTTTTGCTATAATGAGACCCATTTTGAGTCATTTGGCATCTCTCTGTGGTTGAAGGTATTGATTTCCTGGCCAAAACACTGCCCTAACCTGTTAGGTCGAAAGTCCTTATTTTGTCAAACAAATACATATTAATATAATATTATAACCATTTAACCATATTACAATGTTGTGCTACTGCGACACCCACATACATTACTTCTGGTCATACATGGGCAACTTGTTATCTCTCTGTGGGTACAGGCATCGATTTCATGGCCAAAACACTACTTTACCCGTAAGGTCGGGAAAGCCTATTTTGTCAAACATAACATTGTAACCATTTATTGTTAATCTGGCCGAAACGTCCTCCGCCAGTGCATTGTTTCGACGTTTTTGGCTAGGAAATTGACACCTGCACCAATAGAGAGATGCAAATTTGCTCAATATGACCAAGAGTAATGTCAATGAATGTTACAATAGCAACAAACAAATTTAACTTGCTTAAAGGTTTACAATTTTATCTTACTGTGTATTTGTTTGACAAATAGGCACTCGTGTTCATACAGGGAGAAGGTTTTGGCCAGGAAATCAATGCGTGTACCAACAAAGAAGTGCAAAATGGCTCAATGTATCCGGGAGTAATGTGTATAAAAAAATACCAATTTTAGTTGGCTACTGAAGTGTTATAATTGTGCCTTCATGTTTATTTTTTGGGAAACATGCATTCCCGACTTTATAAGATGAGAGAATTACAATTTTCTCTTTAATGCACGATCATTTAGTGTAAGAATTGTATTTGTCATTTGTGATATTTTGGCTAATAGTTTTTGTCAAGATGTTGTCGCTATGACCGGGCGGTGGAATTCTTGAACAAAAGTTATTTCAACCCAATGACCTATGGTGTATAATATTTATCATGCATCTAGCCTCATTGTGATAAACGCACACAGGGGAAACTTGGGGATTTTTTTATGATAATATATTGTTGAATGTGGTATTTTGCAACTATCGTGGACAAAGTAGCTTTGTACTATTTGTTTCCATGTTGGATATAATTGTGACCTAATGCTCTTGGACTATATGATTAAGTCTACCTCTCGTAAACAAGTCTTGCCTCTAAACGAAGCTCTCCCACATATCTTCATAGCCAACTTCAGGCTCCAGTCTACAGGTCATCAATTTCATAAATTCACAGAATTGCATGTCTCACGTGGCTGAACTTTCGTCAGACAATACACTCGTAGAATAACTTTCGTCAGACAATACACTCGTAGACTAACATCGCGCACGATCGCCAATGTAATGTTTGTTCAATGAATAGACACGCGTGCGTGTGTATCTATTTTAGCAACAAACCAAAATATCATGTTGCAGACTGTAGTACTGTTACATATTTCAGTGGAGATATTCGTCGGGTCTTATTATTTGCTTCTTTGCGTCACTTTCCAAGCCACTGTATTAGGCTTGCATAGCGCCTACACGTTTCTATTTTTTCTTGAGTCTTTGCCTTCTCGATTACCGGTTGTACTAAAGTGTGCAAGTATTGCTCTTATGACAGACATGCCCTAACGCTTAGTAGGCCGGATTGCACGGGTACTCGTTTGAGGACTACGTCACAATAACGTCAACGAACGGTACCTCGTTTTGACTGTCGCCAGTACAGTGACAAATTTAAGGGGAGCACTGGCTATGGCCCCAAATACGCAACTACTCCTTTGTGTCTACGCTCATCTGCCTTAGCTCCTCAGTGTATAATTCAACTGTTGAAGACTTCATGTGATTGTAAACAGATTTGAGACATAAATAGGGTAGCTCCTACGATAGCGACAGCCTGGTCTTAGGAGGATCTTCCCTAACCCATAATTATATTTTGGGTGTTATTTGAAATAGCCCTACTTTATATTACATACGAATATACACAAATTGTCATTGCTTTTGTATGTATGCATATACGTTATTGTGTGTACACGTATATGATTATAATTTACGTTATTGGTTTGTTATGGGTTTAAATAAATCAATACTTTACTTTGTTTGAGGCTACATAATTTGTTCTGTATCAGTTCATATATGCGTGCATGGAAGCGTAAACGCACCCATCCACAAATAAACATACAAATGTTGAGACCAGTACACCGATTTTATTTCCCACGTTCTTCCGACTAGTGTCGCTGTAACATCGGTGTGATATCTAGCGGCGGTGGACTTGAACTGTGACGTACTGGTCACGTGGGCTCGGCGTCTCGGGACGAGGCTGTATGGACGCTCAGGAACAACAGCGCGACCAGACCAACGGCGTCAGGACATACCCACTCTGACTATCCAACAGGTTTGTTAGAACTTGAACAACACCCAGAACATTCAAACAAATTCGCCATGCACCGATATTATATTAAACACAAAATGCCCAATGTTGTACGAACATCTCCGCATGAGCCAAATTCCGTGTTCTTCCCAGTTTGTCGATACCACATTGGTATGCGTTTCGCAGAGACCAACAATATCCAAGAAACCCATTATTCCAAATCGCTATATGTGTGCTTCTTATGGAAACGACATGTAGAGGTGAATCAGCTAGTGTTGGCACAGGGACGCCAATAAACATATTTATGGCAAACGGCCGCTTGTTCGTCAGCCTCCGGGGTCCGGGTTCTCTTCCCATTTGTAGTTGTCATCCCATCTTGCAGTTGGCCTCATCTTCAATTATATCGTAGAACTGGAAAAGAATCGCTAGTGACATGTGTGAATTCAGAACGGCAAAAGCTGCATGCTTGAAAAGCCTATATAATTACAGATGTGTGTTGTGTGCCTCCGACGTCGGTTTCGCGTGTACGGGGGCTGAAACCATGTAGGCGTGCCCGGGGGTGGGGAGCATGGGAATGGTTTGTGAATTTTTTTTTATTCCCCTGGGGGTGGTTTGATATTACGAAGAAACATATGCGGACGTTTGACGTACGTATTTCGCAACACAGAACAATGGAAGTTAGTAGTTACGTGCACTTGTTAACAACGCTTTACGTTTTTCCTACGATTGAGTTAGAGTTAGGTGAGCAACGTCAAACGACGTTATAAGTTCCTTCGTACGGTACGAACGCTTCGCGAAACCGGCAGTTAGACGTGGCATTGCCCTACCATAAGTTGACTGGGTAGTGCAAGGAGTCATGAGTTGACTGGGTAGTGCAAGGAGTCATGAGTTGACTGGGTGGTGGAAGGAGTCATAAGTTGACTGGGTGGTGCAAGGAGGCATAAGTTGACTGGGTAGTGCAAGGATTCATGAGTTGACTGGGTGGTGCAAGGAGTCATAAGTTGACTGGGCGGTGCAAGGAGTCATGAGTTGACTGGGTAGTGCAAGGAGTCATAAGTTGACTGGGTGGTGCAAGGAGTCATAAGTTGACTGGGTAGTGCAAGGAGTCATGAGTTGACTGGGTGGTGCAAGGAGTCATAAGTTGACTGGGTGGTGCAAGGAGTCATAAGTTGACTGGGTGGTGCAAGGAGTCATAAGTTGACTGGGTGGTGCAAGGAGTCATAAGTTGACTGGGTGGTGCAAGGAGTCATAAGTTGACTGGGTAGTGCAAGGAGTAATAAGTTGACTGGGTGGTGCAAGGAGTCATAAGTTGACTGGGTAGTGCAAGGAGTAATAAGTTGATTGGGTAGTGCAAGGAGTCATAAGTTGACTGGGTAGTGCAAGGAGTCATAAGTTGATTGGGTGGTGCAAGGAGTCATAAGTTGACTGGGTAGTGCAAGGAGTCATAAGTTGACTGGGTTGTGCAAGGAGTCATAAGTTGACTGGGTTGTGCAAGGAGTCATAAGTTGACTGGGTGGTGCAAGGAGTCATAAGTTGACTGGGTGGTGCAAGGAGTCATAAGTTGACTGGGTAGTGCAAGGAGTCATAAGTTGACTGGGTGGTGCAAGGAGTCATAAGTTGACTGGGTAGTGCAAGGAGTCATAAGTTGACTGGGTAGTGCAAGGACTCATAAGTTGATTGGGTGGTGCAAGGAGTCATAAGTTGACTGGGTAGTGCAAGGAGTCATAAGTTGACTGGGTGGTGCAAGGAGTCATAAGTTGACTGGGTAGTACAAGGAGTCATAAGTTGACTGGGTGGTGCAAGGAGTCATAAGTTGACTGGGTGGTGCAAGGAGTCATAAGTTGACTTGGTAGTGCAAGGAGTCATAAGTTGACTAGGTAGTGCAAGGAGTCATAAGTTGACTGGGTAGTACAAGGAGTCATAAGTTGACTGGGTGGTGCAAGGAGTCATAAGTTGACTGGGTAGTGCAAGGAGTCATAAGTTGACTGGGTAGTGCAAGGAGTCATAAGTTGACTGGGTAGTGCAAGGAGTCATAAGTTGACTGGGTGGTGCAAGGAGTCATAAGTTGACTGGGTAGTGCAAGGAGTCATAAGTTGACTGGGTGGTGCAAGGAGTCATAAGTTGACTGGGTGGTGCAAGGAGTCATACGTTGACTGGGTGGTGCAAGGAGTCATCAGCTCTTGCAGAGACTGCCTTTTATGCCGTGCGATGCCGGACAACTAGGCTAGTTATTTCATATACTGTTAAATGCCAGTAGTGCGGCATCCTCAAACGCGACGTATTCTCTCTCACTTCATTCCCAAACATATCACCAATAGTTTATGTTTACATTTACAATAATATTGCCATTTAATCATTGTTTAAATGTTCTTGTATTGTTTATGTTATGACCCCTCTTCTCACCGTCACCATTGTTGGTACTGTTCCTGTCTTACTTTAACCCGATATTTTCCCCTATCTTATCATAATTCACCTGATTCCAGACGGACGGAAAGGCGCTCTCCATGATTCCGGTTGACGCATCTGAAAAAAGAAGAGGATTTTCTTTAAAGTTCTATACTAGCAAAAGTTCCTATCCACAGACGGGATAACTTGGTGGTTTGCAGAAGGTTCGTAGTTATTACGTGCAATTGTTCGCAACGCTATGCGTGTTATCTACGATTGTTCCAAGTTACATAAACCGTCCATTTATCAGTTCGATGTCATGTACCCAGAGGGTGCCACATACGCAAAGACGATAGGGGACGTTAGACATAACTTGGAACAATCGTAGAAAACACGCATGCCGTTGCGTTGTTGTTCCGGATCCTTCCTGGGGACCCCCAGAAAGCGCCGAAAATGCAAAAAGCGTCTAGAATACATACACATGATTATAATACGGTTGTAATAACATTAACATTTGGCCAGCTTTCCTCAGTATGTGCGTCTTCATGATTACAAAAACATTATCGATATCCTAAGACATGTCTGTGTATGTTATGTTATCAGATATATTGTGACAATTCCCTAGCAACTCTGACTATTGTGGCAAAAATAACACTAAGATTGGCAATGACAAAGCTTGATTAAATTCGAAGAAACACAATGGGTGGAAAACGTACATAATTAAAACAGATTTGGCGCTCCTAACATCTGAATAGGTGTACCCATGTGCGCCCGATTAAATATGTACTTAATACTTTGGATTTGATGTTTGAGCGTGCATGCCAGTTGTAACGACCGCAACCAAGTATATACATGCTATGTTGTACACAAACAGAATTGAAAATAAACTCTGATTAGAGAGCAGATGCAGGTAAATGAAATAACAGCACCCATTGACAGAAATACATGGACGCAGCTGGGCATGTAGCAAGGATAGACCGTGCACTAAGTTAACAACAAATCGGCAACCAATGATGGAATGGGAATATAAGGAAGACATTGAAGAGGTAAAACAAAACGACACGGAGAGGAGACGCACATGACCAAACGAAACGGGAAACATTTAAATAGTCTGAGTTAGAACCTGGCAATGTGATCATGTCAAACAATTCGCAGCAACGTATTATGCAATAGACAGTTTCAGTTATACGTGTTTCTGTCCCAACGTACATCAATACTTAACGTATAGCCTATAGCTCATCTAATATCTCATCTCGGCGCGACATTTATGGAGAACATATGACTGGCAAATTCAGCTGAGCGAAAAGCTAAAAACGTGTAGCTGAAACTGTCTATGTTTAAACGACACGCACTGCAAAATGTCCAGTTACAAAGTACGTCAAATGCAGCATTGAATGTGGCGGCGTCGATGGAGGAGCCGTCCCCGAGATCTGCGATCGTATCGAACGCCTGTAACGCCTCGTGTCGACACATGCCGGTAACATGGATCCACTTCTTAGCGAAAGTGTCCTCGCCTATGTAACCGCCTGCAACAACGGGGGTGAGACCGCCATTACTTTTTATATTGGTCACTATTATAGGTTTTCCTATGCTCAGTGGAAAAGACCTACGGTTTTCACAGCACATTAAACGTCAATTTACTGATACAGCGTGCGAAACTCGAAAAAATGAAGTCGAAATTGTGGTATTTATAACAGGATTATTACAAGAAATGAGGTTATTTTCAGATACATTGACGTGTCCATGCAGGGTATTGTATACCATGACAATGTCATCATAAATCCTGCGGAGTTTAAGATATTCGAGTTTTTGTATGTAACTATGATTGGTATAGAGTTGACAACGATAACAGACCAGTCGCGTAAAGAGCCGCTGCACATTCTTTAACTGGTCAGGCATGCCCAAGTAATGCCTAGCTGGTATGTATGGGTTCCGTACCGTCAAACAGTATTCTAGCTCTGGATGGACAAATGATGGATATGCCTTAATGAGAGCATCAATGTTAGCAGGATGAAAACAGCGAAAAATTACATTGCTTATGCTGTATGCTTTACGACAAATAGACGAAATGTGCTGTTTAAATAAACACTTATCATCCACTCGGTATTCATTAACATTAAGAAGCTGTACACCTTTCAGGTGTTAGGTAGTCGAGGTAATATTTCCAATCACAGCATTTATGTTCAGCTACTTGAAGCTGCCACCGGTCTGCCCAAAGCACGAATTCAATTAGACACTCTTGCATGAAGGGCCACTCAGAAACACCCGAGAACACAGTGGATATTTTAGTATCGTCTGCAAACAGGCATACACTAGTATTAGCGTTCAAACTTTCGTCAGGTAAATCGCTTACATACAATATAAATAGTAGTGGACCGGTGCACGAGCCTTGCGGGACATCGGACGAGACATCGGTATCACCAGAACATGTTTTACCTATTTTAACTCTTTGTTTGCGGTTGTTTAAGATACTGGTGAACCACTGTAAAATGCTACCACAACTTTCATACTTGGGTAATTTGTATTATAATTTAGGATGAGGTACCGTATCAAACGCTTTGGAAAAGTCAATGTACACCGTGTCAACGAACGTTTTTAAGGCTACAACCTTAACCCACAAACTACTGTAGTTCAGTAGCTGCAGCTGTGTCAGCCAATATTCGTTAAAACAAATTGAACATAGCTGGTAGTATGCTAATAGGGCGGTAATTACATGCCTGCGATGCATATCCTTTCTTATAAACAAGGGTGATGTCCGCCAATTTCCAGAGCGAATGACATATCGCTATCGAGTGACACTTTGAAAATAAAATACAGTGGAGTACACAGTTCATACGAAAGACATTTAAGTACAGCGGATGGTTTGCCGTCCGGGCTTCAACTGAACCTGTGGGCAACTTACACATGAATTTACGCACAAGCTCTGGATGGAGCTTAATATTAGATAACTGAACATTTGTACGCTTTTTAAGTCTGGCAAAGTCACATCGTCCGTAGTGAACACAGACGAAAATTTAATTTAATTAATTGGCTTTGTCAGTATTACCAACTGCTAATTCACCACATGTGGTAAGTAGTGGGGCTAACCCGTCTTTGCATTCTCGCCGATAGTTGATGTATTGGTAAAAGGCAGAACTGTCACCTGGTTGCAAGACCGTTCACTCCCTGCTGTTAACAAATTGCTGGATAGCTAGCATGTATTCGTTTTGCGCGGCACGCCGTTTGTGCATACCGTTAGACAGATATCTACATTTCAATAGGCGTTTACATTTAGTGCGAAGTTTGACAATATGCTTAGGGTAATTTGTGGACTTCCTCTTAGAACCGCTTGAATCAGGCGCACACTGAGAACATACGGAAAAGAAGGTGTCCAGGAAGGTCGTGAGTATTATGTCTATCGTGGGACATTCAGACAGCAGTTCGTGCCAATTTGTATCAGATAACTGATATTTTAAAAGTGCAAGATCTAACGTATTAGCCCCTCGGGATGGGAAATTTACATGCTGGGTTAGAGCATTTTCAGTTATGCAATCAATGAAAGAGTTGAATGGTTGAGTCCTTGGAAAACTGTTGTTAGACCAATGAATGAGGGGCAAGTTAAAATCACCAAAGATAACAATGTTATTGCTGTTCCTAACACTGTGTGATGTCGCACATGCATTCGTTATAAAGGTTAGTGCAATTTGATGGGCGGTAAACACACAAAATTCGAATACACGTGGCAATCTTAAGGTCCATACATACGGCTTCAACTGTGCTGAGGTTTTCAGGAAGACAAACACGGACGGGGTTTAAATCGCGTTTAAAAAAGACGGCCACACCTCCACCAGTACGATTATTTCTATCACAACGAAATAGATAGTAGGTACCTTTGGATCCGACTAAACATTTCGCTGATGTATTGCGACAGGATGGATATGTTTTAACAAATTATATTATTACATATTCGGCTGCATTAATAATCCGCCGGCTTATGTAATAAAAATCATGTTTGTGAAAATTCTGGGTAGAATCTTGGCAACAGTGCTTAAAAATAGCTAAATATTGTTGTGAACATGAAAACGATTGTTGCCAAGTTTTATATGTGGATTTAGTATGATTTTAAGGGGATAAAACAGTTTTTCATTAAAAAAAATGTTCAATATTATAATGGTATGTAATGTAACTGGCATCCAACTGGTTGAATGTACGATAGAATGTAGTGTCTCAACTTGGCAGCAATGCAGCAATGATCATGGGAACTGACGAGCGTCGTCACAAAGTCATGTTCCATCCTATATATGATGGACTTGGTCCAGAGAAAGCAGCCGCTTTGATCAACTGGCACGCTCTTTCTAGATGTGACGATCGGAGAAGACATCGAAGATGAAGATTGAAGCGAGTATTGCAGTTAAGGCAACTTTGTCTATAGTATTTGAAGCATTATGTGACTATCATGGTTATGCCAACTGACTTGCAGGAATAATAATATTGGACTGGTTCAACTACACATCAGTATTGTAGTTATGTCATTTTGTAAATTATACGGACCAAAAATTCACATTACGTTGGCTCCATGTTGGAGTTATATCTCCACCACTAACTTATATAACGACTTTAATTGGCATGAGAATATCAGATTACTGAAATATAGGCAAAACACTGACCATTTTAATGAGTCAAATGTGAGATGGTTATTATGAACAATACATTTTTGCCTTTTTTGGGGCAATTTTCACACGGTATTTTCACCCGCTTGAATAAATTACACCTATTATAACAATATATAGGTGACATCTAAACATTTTGGATTAGTTCAAGTACTTATGCTGTGGGATCGGTTAAAGCTGTTCAATTTGTTATAATAATGTAGCAAAAAAATCAAAATGGCATAACTCATTATACATGCTGTGACTCCTCGAATCGAACGTGCCCAAATTTCTTTGGCAAAATGTTGCATCGGTTTATTGGGAGACAGCGGCACTAGTAGTTGGATTAACCGAAATATAAGGGATGTGCGCTTTGCCACATGCGAGCGTATTGCCCCACCCTACTCGTTTTTTTAAACCGCACCCAAAACCGATGCTACTGAATTTCGAGCCAGCGCGGTGACTGATTTGGAAATGTTGGTGCATTCTGCGGAATAGCCAGTGTAGTGATATGCGAGCGGTCAGCGTCTGTTTATTGCAATCAAACGAAATACTTAATGCAGTAGTACGGAAAACATTGACTCTACTAACGTTTCCGATCTAAAAATGCTCGGAAAAAATCACTAATCACGCGCAATCCTCACTTTCCCGGGGACTCTTTACGACGGATCGTAGCTGTGATATGTTGCCAACGTATAAACCGCGGTGACGCACGACAGCACTCACGCCGCTTGTTGGCACGCGCAGGCGCGTACATAGCGTGTGAATGTTTACAGCACTGCACACCGCGCCTCGTCACGTAGTCAACGTGGCGCTTTACGACCAGTAATCGGGAGTCGTGCACGCATACAGCACAGTGCGCGTTCGTGTGACCAAACCAAAAGCGTTCACTCTGCAATGCAGTGGCGTATTGGGCCATGACCATCTTATTAGCTTAACATGTGGCGCCTCTACGGTAGGACGGTAAACTAATGGTGGCTAAGTTTGCCCCTCCCCTCTCCCCCCGCCTCCTCACCCCCTTGGCCTCCCCTCTTGAGACCCTACATACGCCAATGCTGCACTGTGTGCATGTACTTGCACTAGTGAGATCACGTAGGCATTGGCACGCGCGTGTCCGCCCATATTTGTTCCTTTCCCATATTGTAGGCTCTGCGTTGTTTACCTTTAAAGGTACCCGTTTGTTTGTGTGTGTGCGTGCGTGCGGGCGTGTGTTTGATTATTGAAAATAAGCCTCTCGGAACTATCCAATGATCATAGTATAATGCATTAGTTTTGTGATATTCCAACCATTCAATGTGTCATATCTAATTGGAAAATGTTGTCAGTGTGACGAATTGGGGTAATTCATAAGTTCACACATACTATTAATAAGCCTAATATTAACTTCCAAAAAGGTTGCCAACATAAAAGTGTATTTTGTTTTTACTGTTGGTGAAGCAAACATATTTTCATATTTCATTTACTGACGTTTCAATATCTTTGTTGTGGCCACTCCACTAACAACACAGCTTTACTTTATCGAAGAGGGTGCTCGCGAGATCACGCCCGTGAGGCCACATATGGCTGACCGCTGAATGGTAGCCGTTGGTATTGTAGGGCATGGTATTTGAGGCAAATTGTTGCTCTCCTTGTGTCCCTGAGATATAAAATTTAATTATCCGTCGAGGAATGTTTTCCCACATGAGCGTATGCGAGTGATGCAAAATTGTTGTGTTTAAGCAACAATAACAATAACAAAAACAAAACGCACGCACGCACGCACACACATGCATATACATATACACTTACATGCATGTATGCATGCATACATACACACACACGGACCCACGCACATCCACGCACGCACGCGCGCACACACACACGCACGCACACACGCGTGTACATTGACTAGAATTGTAAACTACGCTGCAATTCCGTGCTTGCCAAATTGTTTTAGGTCACTCAAAACATTTGATGAACGCAACAATTTTCAGTGAACTAAAGCGAACTTTGAAGACTGGACGTTTAGCTGTTGGGGTTCTCTCACCACTCGAGCCGGCAGAATAATGTCGCCAGAACTCGTGCTTGCTGAGGTAGCCGTCCTTGTTGGTGTCGACGGCGCAGTAGACACGACAGGCCGTCCGGTGTATGCGATGGGTATAATACTTGTTAGACAGGTTGTCGCACTGCGTGCAGTCGTAGGAACTGCAAACACAACACCGTATAACAACATACAGTGGCAACATACAGTACTATTCAACGAAAACATGTAAGTGTTGCATTCAGGTTTTATTATCAACAAGTGATATGTGAAAAGTCAACTACCGCATTCGTCCTAATAAGCGTACAGGACGCTTAAACAAATTAAACACGAACAAGTTATAAAATGCGTTCTAATAAGCAAACACGACGACGTACAAGAAGAAACCACATTGACTTTTATTTTCATTGACATTGTCATTGGTCCTACGTTAGAAACGTACTTCACATGTGCTTGTCGAAAGAACCGTCCAAGGCAACGATATGCCAATATCTACCCCAAAAGTTTAAGTCGGCAGGAAATAGAGTAACATTAAACCCACCCGTTTAAACTCGCTAATAGTCCATAGCTCCTCAGACTGTTTACAGCTGGAATTGTTAAACCGACTAGAACTGTCTACCACTTTTATTTTGGTGCGCTGCTGAGCTTGGGTTTCTTGAAGACTTTAGCGCAACAGAAGTATATTATATTACAATACAATATTGTATTGCATTGTATTGTATTGTATAGATCTACTTTGGAAGTCGGCGATCATCATTCACATATGTATAACGTCATCTGGTTGAGTAGTGTAACATCATTTTTAATATGCTGTAATCTTTATTTATGCAGTATATTTTACTGCAGAAATTGTATAAAACAGGAATTCAAAAATGATGCGTCACTGCCGAGTCTCCGACTCGATCGGCCTTCCCATTCGCCGATCAACGTAATTGTTCGAGAGGCGAGTGGCATTGCAACAGTGTATTTATTAGTATTTATAACATGTTGGTTGATTAAAAAGAATGTTCATACAAAAAATGCTCAGTTGTTCCGCTCAGCTACACCAAGACGCTTGTTGCAACTGAATAAACACTAAACGGTCCCTTACTACATTCCATACAGTAGACTCGCTAGATGGCGCCATGGTTGTCTCACGTTCAATGCGTTAACACCACAGCCGACAAGGTGAGACATTGCAATGACAATTGTGTCAATCTGAACAATATGACACATACACAGGCGGGCCACACACGCGCCCTAGGGAGCAACAGGCAACATGACGTTCACGTTAGCAGAAATGGGGCTAATTACAACAACCTCATCAACGTACACTCGAACAAGTGGGATCTGCCAACCATCATCAATACTAACATTCGGGGTGCCTTGGCAAGCAAAATCGATGAAATCAAAGTAATTAAAGATAACTACGGAGTGGACGTCGTAGCAGTCACTGAGACATGGTGTACCAGCAGAATACCAGACGGCTCGCTCAGGTTACCCGGTTTCAACCTCTACAGGAGGGACAGGCAAGATGGCCGTCAACATGGAGGGATTGTTTGCTATGTACGAGATATAATCCCGACTAAGCAATGGACAGAACTAAACCAACCAGAACTTGAAACTATGTGGATGACGATACGTCCACCAAAGATGCCTCGCAACCACCCGCAGATAACAATCTGCACAGTGTACCACCCTCCCGGAGCAGACGACTGGACATTGCTAAACCACATTGACCAATCTGTTGACTATGTACGCCGTCACCATCCATATACTGGCGTCATCATAATGGGCGACCTTAACAAGTTGAGAGATTCTCACTTGAAAAGAAATCACAACCTAAAACAAATTGTTGACATACCTACACGAGGAACTGCGACACTGGACAAAATCTATACAAACCTAACGGATTTATACCACTGTCCAGTAGTCATAGCACCGATTGGCCTATCGGATCACATGGTGGTAATATGCACTCCATCAACGTCCACGAAATATACAGAACCAGTCGTTTCAAAGACGTCTTCGCGCAGTTGCAGGCCTGATGATCGAGCCCGTTTTGCAGCAGCGCTCAACCTCATCTCGTGGGAAACCTTATTCCACCTACCAAGCTGCGAACAACAACTGCAGTTTTTCAATTCTACAATCAAAACTTTACTCGACACGCATTTCCCTGAACGAAAAATCAGAAGATGTTCCAGCGACAGACCTTGGATAGATGACAATTTCCGTTATCTAATACGTCGCCGCCAGATCGCGCTTCTTTCGAGAACCAACCATTGTACAGGCATTACAGAAATAAAGTTAATCGTGCCAGAAAGTCTTTGCAACGAAAGTATTACCAAAGAAAAATCAAATCACTTGAGAACGAACATCCGAAACGATGGTGGAATAGCGTGAAAGAACTTGTAGGGGTAAAAGTCAACTGTGACAATCTAAAAGGTCTTGCTAACACACACTGTTCAGGAAACTTCAGTATTCTAGCAAACGAAATAAGTGATTTCTTTGAGTCTGTGACCAACGATTTCCCACCACTTTTACCCGTTGATGAGTTCTTACCTCCGGGAGCCGACACGACGGTCCCAGATGCCTACATCATCAACGTCGATGAAGTAGTCATATCACTATCACGAATTAAAACACACAAAGCAACCGGCCCTGACGAGATACCCAACTGGATCTTACATGACTACGCCGCCATCCTCGCTCCTCCCGTCTGTGCGATATTCAACAGCAGCCTACGGGAAGGAACCGTGCCTGCCCTGTGGAAATGCGCTGACGTCCGACCAGTGCCTAAAATTCGACCACCAGCGCGAATTGAGAAAGACCTGCGCCCGATATCTCTCGCCAGTTTTATCGAAGTGCTTGGAGAAATTCATGTGCACGTGGATAATGGACATTACCATGGACCAGATTGATCCTCAGCAATATGGATCAATCAAAGGAACATCAACCGTACACGCACTGGTCGAGCTTGTTCACAAGTGGAAATACGCGGTCGAGACCCCTGGAACCATAGTACGAATACTTCTCGTCGATTTCAGCAAAGCGTTTGACCGAGTCGACCATCACATTTTAATGACGAAATGTGCATCTCTTGGACTTCCAACTTTTATTACCAAATGGCTGACATCCTTCCTGTGTCAACGCAAACAGAGGGTAAAGATCGGGAGTGTGAAATCGGAGTACACCAGTGTCAACGCAGGTGTCCCACAAGGCACAATATTTGGACCAATCGGCTTCCTACACCATATTAATGATCTGCAAACAGTATGCGAACATATAAAATATGTCGACGATTGCACAATATGGGAAGCTTCTTCATCCTCCGGAATGGACAGCTCACTCCAAGTAGCGGCAGACGAAGTCGGGCAATGGACAGCGAGTAATAAAATGGCGCTGAACTACGACAAGACAGAAAGAACTGCGGATGTGCTTCAAGAAATCAACTCCGGACATCGCACTGCTAACCATCGACGGTAGACCAATCCAACAAGTTAACAGCACTCGTCTACTAGGTGTGACTCTATCTGAAGACCTGAAGTGGCAATTACACATAGACGAAATCACTACAAAAGCCTCGCAACGTCTATACTTCATCATCCTTCTCAAAAGAGCCGGCATTGACCCTCACCATCTCATCAACATATACACTTCAATCGTCCGATCGGTATTGGAGTATGCATGCCAAGTGTGGCACACGAGCCTTACAAAAAAGCAAACGAGACAGATAGAATACATCCAGAAACGAGCAATGCGGATAATTTTCCAAGATAAGTCGTACACCGAAGCAATCACCGCAGCCAATCTACCAACGCTGTCAGACCGGAGGGAGAAGTTGTGTAGAACGCTATTCATAAGCATGCAACAATCTACACATAAATTACACCATCTTTTGCCTCCCCTCCGGGAAACTCCGTATACAACTCGAAACACGAGGACTTACTGTGTGCCGCGTTGCAGAACTGCAAGATTTCAGAACTCTTTTATACCATATGCTTTAAGACACTGGCAGTAATTATGAACTGATTTATAAATTAGTTACTTTTTACATAATAGTAGTAGGCCATATAATTTATTCTACTATATTATTGCCTGTTTTAAGTTTTAATTTATGATTATGTCCTTCATATTTACATTGTTAATATACAAACATTACTTTAAACATGATGTACATGCACCTTTTAAGTTTTTATATTTAAAGTCATATTTTTGTCTTAATTAATTTATTATCATTGGTTGTTTTACTGTGCCAATTGTATAATTCAACTGCTATAGTTGCCATTTTAATAAAATTATTATTAAATTATTATTATTATTATTACTACGCGGGCAAGCTGACGGCGTACGTCGAGTAAGCGTATCGCTTCGAATTTGACACATGAACATTTCGGTCAACCATTTGTGGTTACTACGTGTCTAAAACTACTGATGAATGTTGTTTGGAACAACCAGACATTTATATATTCACGGATGGTCAAAATTATACCAAAAAATGCAAGGTATGCTGATATTGGTAAATATTTAATTGGAGTGAAAGTTCATCTGTCGTCGCCTGAACTGTGACATCGATGGATAGGAAATTATATTCGAGCTGCCTGATTTCGTGCACCTCTTGGTTCGCATATGCAAGGTTAGCATAACTATCCAACTATTATTTTACTGAATAAATTCCTAATTTTTGTATGATGCTAGGACCATAGCTGAGGTTGTCACTTCAGCGCAAACACATTTCCAGTGATCAACCGCTAGTTGCAGAACTATATCGTTTTTAGTGATATCGGTAACTGCATTATCGAAAATGTTTTTGTCGCCTCGCGGACAAAAACATTGGCTTGAACATTTTCGTTAACTAACTCGTACGTACACTCAATGGGAAACAAAATCGGGCCAATGCACCCATATGAGTTGCCATTACATAACTATTTACAGATGCTATCAAGAACATCACGCCAGTGGTTTGCTAGGAAAACCTTGCTGACTTTATTCTCCTCCCTGGAGTACAACATCTTAATTTCATGACCCGTTAGATAACCCTAAGTCACGAGTGCAAGTACATGAACATGTATTTGTAAACACCTAGTCCTATACTTGCCATCACTGTCAGTTTGTGTTTGCGTCTAAACTCAACTTCATTGTTCATTTAAAATAAATACCGGTCCCCATGAAATTATGTTAGAGTACTCAACCAGATGACGTTGTACAGATGTGACTGAGGATCGCCGATTTCCAAAGTAGATCTGTACAATACAATGCAATAAAACACTTCTGTTGCGCTAAAGTCTTCAAGAAACCAAAGCTCAGCAGCGCACCAAAACAAAGGGGTTAGCTAGTTCTAGTCGGTGTAACAATTCCAGTTGTAAGCAGTACTTTCAAGAGCTATGGACTATAAACGAGTCTAAACATGTGGGTTTTTAGTTGATGTCACATGTTCTGGCCTTTATTTACTAAACTAATCCCGTTTTAAAAATAAATTGGAAAGGGCGTCAAGTTACGATCGGGCAGAGACCTTGTAAGACTCAGAGAGGTGGTGACTGCCCGGACAAGGTGGCGCGGACTACGGTGGGGGGGGGGGTTGCAACATTAAAATGTCCACAGACTATTTCTGTCGCAGGAACAGTTTGATGATCCCGTTCTGACTTAGCATCTCAATTAACTGAGCATTTGCGTTGTTTCGGTGTAGACCCGGCGGCCCTTCAATTTCGGTCGAAAACACTTAACGCGTCACATCGGAAGTCTCAGTGCATCGATTTCCTAGAACTACCAGTCACTTTTTGGACGCCCTGGTAAACATGTCAGTCGCCATGAAAACGGATATTTGCCCAGAATTTCTCACTTTTAGAACAAATTCTGGATAAACCACTGGCACGATACAGTTGTAAATGGCTGGGTTTTATTAACGCGTTTAGGTGCATAAATCATGACTTTTATTTCGCTTTAGATGCTGTAGATCTTACAATTCGAAGTTGCTTCTAGGATTTCTAACCCGCACAACTATGAAAGTCAATAAAAAAGTGGAACGTTACAGAAAAAAATGCGTGTTTTCGACACAGCGTCAAGATGTCGACCGATTTAACGCGCAAATGCATTGCACCTAAGCAGTAATGACATGATCTAATTGTTTGTTACGGCAACACTAGTTGCGACAAAACGTCTATAAACAGGAACACTCACAATCTTCCTGCGAAACGAAAGAACAAGTAGATGGCAAGAATCAGCGATGCTGCTGCCAGTCGATTGCTTGTTTTTTCATCGTCCAAGTCCCTACACGTACACGAAACAAGTTCAGAGCAGTGTAATAACAAATTTTAGTGTTACGTACTATTACAAATCATGCTAGCAGATAATCCACGACGGTACAAGTTTACTGTGCTGACATGTCGCCTGCAATATATGCAATGCATTCCAAATAACAGACGTGTTCTGCAATAAATGCATGACGTCAACGTTTCCCTGAGAAAATTTTCTTTATTCCTTTAACGTCACTGCTGGTGTGACAAATATACCTACTTTAAACTGACGATAAACACATATCTCGCTTACGAATACTGGCACGTCTAAATAACGCAATCGGTTAGATGACGCAGTGGCACCGTCCCTGGATAGGGATGGACGCAGTTATACTGTAGATACTCCGCACACCTTTCTGTGGAGTCGTCTTCCTCGTCGTTGGTGGCGGCAAGGGGCTCTGAGGGAGCATCGCCGTTGTCATTGTTCACGCGAACCAATCTTATGTCTTCAATGCTCATGGTGTTGCCCCCACCCCACAGCACCGAGCCGCCCGTCAACGTCCCGGTTGTTGTGACGTCACGCCGTAATCCAAATCTCGTCCAGTCTCGCGCGATAATTCGTTTTGTCTCTTGTGCCCACGTGACTGTCTAGTGAGTGGCATAAAGTTGTGACGTTGACCACCGTCAGATAGTAGTGGAACATCTCGTTGAAACATATCAAGTGGTGAGTGTAGATGGTATTTTACGACAGGGAAAGTGCAACACGAACTGTCAGAACATTTTGGAGGGTGGCCTTTATACGTAAGTACGTTTAAACGTCATTTACCCCAACCATGACTACAACCCTACGCTTTATTCAGTGTCAGCTTAACTTCAAAACACCAGCTTCAGTCCACTTTAGTATAACAGCAACAACCTCTCAACGGCAAATGACTATATGAATATATACTGACTATATGAATATATACTGACTGTATGAATATATACTGTCCTGTCCATTACCACACTGTGAATCAAATTAACAAATTTGCTTATGTTCATACATGTATCTCAGCTGAGTTATATATGTTTTCTAATGCAGGATCATTAAAAATACTTTTATTATGTAAATTCTATTGCAACAACCATGATATTAATTGCAATGTAATAGCCCCTGATTTGTAATAATTATTATTGTTACATTTAGTAGATGTGGTTTCATTTTACTTAGTATTGATGAGATTTCACACATTCATACTGTGGATCACTCTTCTGCACATTGAATGCACTGAAGTCACAAAGGCTTCGCTTCAAGAGGCAGCATCTTTTGATTCTTTTCCCAGTCAGAAACCCCTAGTTCATATCCATAGTTGTACTAGTTACCAATCCAGGCCATAATCCTTATGTTTGTTTAATTAAGCCAGGAAGTCCAGTAAGTCCATAATGAAAGGGTCATTCATCAGCCGTAAAACGCCTTTGTTACTCTCACAAGTGACAGTGCTAAGTACTGCTAGCTGAGTCTTCTTCTGAAGAAGTTTGGTGACTCAAGTCAGACAGCCTGCACCAGTATTGTCTGGTGCCAAATTGTAGTGTGGTTAAAGTACAAAGGGGATATTGAGCCCTGGACATTGGCAGGTGCTAATCCACCCTCTCAGCAAACATTAGTTGTGGACTTGTGGTCACTACCAGCCACAACATGCCTAACAGTGTTCATTGATTCATATATCACAATATTTAATGTCATATTTCTTTTCTCTTGTTATGTTGTGCTATAAAATTTATTTTGAAAAGTATTCTCAATTTAAATACATTTTAACCCATATTTGAATGCACATCCTGAACATTTTGCATTTGAATGAAATGCAACCCCCAGTTTGGGCCCAAACATAAATATATATATATATATATATACATATATATATATATATATATATATATATATATATACACACACACACACACATGCATACATGTATACACACATACATACATACATACATATATATCCGTCCCGTGTCGACGTGATTTAGACAGTGCACTCTCGACCGACCGACCGACCGACCGACCGACCGACCGACCGACCGACCGACCGACCGACCGACCGACCGACCGACCGACCGACCGACCGACCGACCGACCGACCGACCGACCGACCGACCGACCGACCGACCGACCGACCGACCGACCGACCGACCGACCGACCGACCGACCGACCGACCGACCGACCGACCGACCGACCGACCGACCGACCGACCGACCGGCCGGCCGACCGACCGACCGACCGACCGACCGACCGACCGACCGACCGACCGACCGACCGACCGACCGACCGACCGACCGACCGACCGACCGACCGATGAGCGCTCGGAAAACAACCACAACAAACACTCGAGAAAATGATAAATCATAAACTGTACAATATGTTGTACACTGCCCGTTTCCATTAATTGTTGTGTGGCGTAGTGTCGTCTTGTTTTCATACAAATGTGTTATACCATCTGCAATTGGTTGTATATTCGCATGAATGCCACAATTAGTAAAAACACAACTCAAACATAATAATTTATGGTTATCAATAGTAGTAAGACGTAGAACAAAACAATTAATATATTATATGTGTATCGATCGGCTATGTAAACGACTATGAATATATGCTGTTCTGTCCATATCTTATGATATAGATATATACTATCTTAATTGTTTTTCTTGGAGACTAGCTCATGGCAATCCTTGATGCACGCTTCAAGTTTATCAAGGCAGAATTTCGCTGTATCCTCCGAGTTCGTGTTTTCAAAATAGGGACACTCGTTGATGGTTTCGAAACAGCTGGTGAAATTACTATGACAACGTTTCATGCATTGCTTCGCATCCATGCTTCGCTTTGACCGTTTCATGGCGCCGTCGACGGAGTAAGCGCAAATAGCGACGACACACAGGATCTGTTGGGCAGACGAAGCCGAATGGCAGTAAATATGATGGTGACTGAGATGTCGACGATTTTAGCAAGAATTAACGATATTGCTGTCCAAAGCAAACAACAGATGGCAAGACAAGGAAGTTGTCGGTTTATTGAGAGACCCACAATTGTTCGTTTATGTGTAAGTCTGCCTTTCTGAGATATTTGTCAAATGTGCATACTTACACAATCAGTAGGTAATGTGGTTTATTAATTTATTGTCGTCTGTGAGAATGGGTGCCTTCAAATATATAATCTACACTTTTCCCACACTAACGTTACTTCTTATTCTCTTGTTCTCTTATTCTCTAGTTCTTCCATCTTCCTTAGGTGAGAATAAATAACTCATGAATATTTTCGTAACCATTCAATTTCTTAAAAACTTCAATTAGATCTCTTAACTTACTCGTGTCTGACGATGACGTGTTCATGATCAAGAACACAACAATATATAAGAATACACGTTGTCGCAATGAAATATGTTTACTTAATATTAAAAAACTTTTTATTACCTTTATAAGAACGAATAACTAATAGTTGTCATAAAATGCCCAATGAAGAAATAATAAATATAATTACTGTCAACCATTATACATTATTATCACGTCCGTTTTAACACATCATAGCTGATATCCGAATACAGGCAGACAGTGCAAGCATACTATCATAATTTGACTAGTACACCATCATCAACCTCGTCGTCATTATCATAATCATTATCATCATAATCACAAATCATCTTCACGACAACCACTAACTACAACAGTCATTATTATGGTAATTCAAGTATTACTGTCAGTATGATCACAATCGTCACTATAATCATCGTAGCCCTGATCAACAGCAGCACAACAACAACAACAACAACATCAGCAAAAGCAACAATGACAACGACGAATTTTAGCAGCTGCAAACGTAATAGCGATTTGGCAGCAAATCGTACTGTCTCGTACATGGCCAGTAGATTAACTTACCCAGAAAGTGTTGGTCGCCATTCTGGTTCGCCTGTTAACCAGCTGTACTTCACACCTGAATACGTACGTATATATTAATGAAGTATCGTATATTTATACCCATACCATTCTTCCAAGTCCTCCCCAAATCGCATAAACATGTGCTTTAGCCAAATGTTTTTGACCATGTTGATTGATTCTTTTAAATTAATCATGAAGCTAAACAACCGTTGATCTGCGAAATGAAAAGGTCAATTCATTGTATATAATGAGACTGTTGGTATGCTGACCGCGTTGGCGCAGTCGCCTGTGTATCACGATGTATAAATATTCAATTAGTGTGTATACAACCCGAGCAATACCAATGTTTTTGTTTACGTATAGCTTTCATTTATTAAGGTGCGTGAATAAACATTATTTACGTTTATTTGATGTGAATGCGCACGCACTTTCGTATTCGTGAACTGAGTAGAATTGAAATACACTCTTAGATGACACAACGTAACGTGACAAGAGAAAAATGGGAGTGTTATATCACCTAAAGTAACATGAGTTAATGCGACAGTGTGTGCGTATGTCCAGCGATGGAGACTATTCTATTGACACCAAGAATAGGCTTGGAAAGCATATCAACACCTCACAAAAAAACGCCAAAATAATTTTTTCAACAGCAATGTTATACCCGTGCTTCTCTATTGCTCTGAAACATAGAAAACAACGAAACAGTTTAACAGAAACTAGCGAGTTTCTAGACCTGATGCTTGCGCAGACTTCTAAGCATCAGATAGAATGAATTCATCGCCAACGAAGAAGTCCAAGATCAAATATAGAGTCAATCAAATCAACAATATTGAAAAGAAGATATATTTGGACCATGTCCTTAGAATGCCGCTGACAAAAATAACACCAAAGCAGGCGTGGAATTGGAAACCATCTGGAAAAGGGAAAGGATGACGCCTAAAAGAAAAGTACCAACGAACCATCGCAAGAGAGGTATAAACTCAGAAAATACAGACACAATACCTAGAAAGAACGGTTGCAGATAGAGATGGATGGCGTAGATTGCTCTGTCTTGTCTGCCTTAGAGGATGTGCGTGTGTGGAACATACTCGCTAGCCATTGGTGGTAGTATTACTACAGTACCCCTGGCAGGTAAACCAGTTGCACACTGCAACGTTATGTGTTGATAAATAAACTATTATAACATTCCTCATATATTTGGTCATGTTTAGGCAGTTTATAAACATTATCACAAATTCGCATACGTCTCTAGCAAAATAAGTTAATATCGCATATAAAGATGAGTCTGATCATTAACATAACGATACTTGTTACTTAGAGAGCCTCTTCTCAATTCGATTTTTTTGCACATCTCATTTCAGACTAATTTTGCGACAAATCAAATCTCTGTGACGTGCTAGTTCTGTTCTTTTGTGCAAACCTGTAATTTAATTTAGTCTTGGTGAAGTCATTGGACAAATTATTAAATTATATTTGACCGAGTCCGGTCAAAAATCAGCGGACAACCACACATGTACACCGCCTCTATATGCTATCACATGTGTTATTCACACTTTCGCAAGTTGCCCGATTTAACTATAACTTGTTTCGATGGTTTTAACAAACACACGCGCTTAAATAGACTGCGCATATTATTTAGACTATTCACACATGCTACAGATTTCACATCAACGAACCTGATTCCCGATGGGCTAAATCAATTGACGAGGGAGTTGCAAGCTGGGTTTATACGATGTGTTATCGTCGCCTCGACGAGACCATGCCGTCGCATGCGACCAGATTGCAGCATCGCCTCGTATAAACTGTATGTCGCAGCGATATAAGACTTTAGCGTAATTGCTCACCAATTAACCTTCCGTCAGTAAACCTGTTCAGCTTCGAAGCGGGAAACAGTGATGTCGTCCGCTTGACCGAAGAAGTGAGCGATTCCGTAACGTAAAGATGCTTCTTTAAATGATTACTCCTAAGTACCGTCGATTCGAAGGTCGATATATATATATATATATATATATATATATATATATATATATATATATATATATATATATATATATATATATATATATATATATATCCGTCTAGGTCATGGTGAAGTGTTGCATATGCCTGGAAATCGCAATCACAAAATGGCTTTATAGAGTCAAATACCTAGGTCAACCAATGGTTGAACTTGTACATTACGTTGGTAAGACCTCTAAACGGTTCAATTCCAGGTCATATGTGCTTCAACCAAATGACACTTGACCTTTTATGTAACCCTTTATGTGCCATTTATGGGGTCATTTTGGCAATCTCAGCAATCTCAGGGGGTCGTAAGACGACCACTTATAAATTTACTTCGCGTACAGTTAAAACGTACGTTTAATCGCGCCTGATTTGCATAACGCAACCTCACATTATAGGGAGCAGCTGATTGTACTTGTACTAATCAAACTTGTACATGATCAAACTTGTTCTGGGGGAGGAGAGTGCGGAGATGTATCATTTTTCTTTCGAGTCATACTGTTCGCCGCAGAATATGTTAGCTTTCTCTAGATATCAAAGAGCAGGTGATACAGCCATAGAGAATATGGTAGCTTTCTTTAGATATCAAAGAGCAGGTGATTGCAGCCATACAGAAATTCAAAAACGCTGGTTTGTTCAGCATCCAACTAGATGAATCTCCCGTTGTTCAGTCCTGCTCTCAACTAAAGGTGTTCGCCAGATACGTTCACAGTGGCGATATGACGGAAAAATTCCTATTTTGTAATGAATTCGAGGTAACAGCCAAAGGCGAAGATGTGATGGAGAAACTCTCTGAACCCTTTGAAGCCGAAGACCTTGAGTGGTGCAATCTCTATGAAGTATGTACCGATGGGCAACTTGGATCTCGAGGAGGATTAGTGACCCTCATCAAAGAATAGCACTACGTGCCTTCTCACCTCATTCCTTGACACACTGACAGGCCCGGGCGTGTAAGACATCAACCGCTGTACTCAGGATACTCTTGACACCGTTTTAAGAAATGTGAACTTTGTGAAAGCAAGTGTCCTCAACTCGCCCCTTTTCAAGAAACTCTGCCAGGATGTGGACTGTGTTCATGAAACCCTTCTGTTTTACACGCTTGTCCGTTGCGGGCGGGCGGGCGGGCGGGCGGGCGGGCGGGCGGGCGGGCGGGCGGGCGGGCGGGCGGGCGGGCGGGCGGGCGGGCGGGCGGGCGGGCGGGCGGGCGGGCGGGCGGGCGGGCGGGCGGGCGGGCGGGCGGGCGGGCGGGCGGGCGGGCGGGCGGGCGGGCGGGCGGGCGGGCGGGCGGGCGGGCGGGCGGGCGGGCGGGCGGGCGGGCGGGCGGGCGGGCGGGCGGGCGGGCGGGCGGGCGGGCGGGCGGGCGGGCGGGCGGGCGGGCGGGCGGGCGGGCGGGCGGGCGGGCGGGCGGGCGGGCGGGCGGGCGGGCGGGCGGGCGGGCGGGCGGGCGGGCGGGCGGGCGGGCGGGCGGGCGGGCGGGCGGGCGGGCGGGCGGGCGGGCGGGCGGGCGGGCGGCGGGCGGGCGGGCGGGCGGGCGGGCGGGCGGGCGGGCGGGCGGGCGGGCGGGCGGGCGGGCGGGCGGGCGGGCGGGCGGGCGGGCGGGGCGGGCGGGCGGGCGGGCGGGCGGGCGGGCGGGCGGGCGGGCGGGCGGGCGGGCGGGCGGGCGGGCGGGCGGGTATGAGAGTACAAACATGACGAAATGTACAATTCAGTGATCATTTCACATATATACACGCACACATATATTTACACACAGTTATATACATTCAGTTTGCACACGAACATTTAAAACATATTACACAGCGTGAGTAAATGGTCATTAATAGTAATTTTAACCCAAGTAATATTTGTTAGATTTAACTATATGTCTACATACTATTACTAACACATTTGGCAAGATCGGAAAGTTGCTTGCCTCATTTTGCATTGAACAGTTGTGAACATTTCAAACAGTTAGGTTTGGCTCTGTAATATTTTTTACGTATTTTATATAGCCCTATTATCAACAAAAAAACAGAACATACACGAACATAATGATATTCGTCACCTGGTTCATCTTAAATTGAGACAAGAACAGATATGCAGACATAGGAAGATTGTGACTGCCACAGCGGAACCTAGACGATGTAATTTGTTATCTCATATTTAGTGTCAGTAGATAGTTTTCCAGAGCAAGGTTGAATGTTCTATAATTGTAGCTAGGTTTAGTTGTTTAAGTATCAGAATGATACCTCTGAAAACTGATATAGTTAATCCTTAGCTCCAAACTTCTTTTTAACAATTTCCTATTTACATTTCCATAATTATTCTACATATATTAAAACGTATTAGACAAAAATTACGTTCATCTAAAATTCGTTTTATTTTCGACGTCCACTTAGACTTGAAGTCAGTACAGTCATGCAGCCTTGTCAGTAGTATAAACATAATAATTAAAAACTTGGTTTGCTTAGCATCAAGCAGGTGTATCCAAATCTTTACCATTCCTTTGTTCTACTATTATTCTCACTATGCTGCATCTGCCTACTTCACCATATACCATATACCATATTCCATATACCGTGCAGTTTGCCTTATATTTGATAATTTTTTAGTTACGCTTAAGGAATCTTTTGTAAAACATGTTAATACGATCCAGCGTTTCATAGCCAAATATTCCGCATCCATACAATAAAATTGGCATTACTAATTTAACAAACAAATCACATTGAATATCAGTTGGTAATTTTAGCGCGTTGGCTTTTACAATAAGACTGAGCATGGCATATCTTGATTGGTAGATTTACTTAGCAATTGCCTTGTCAACACGATCAGTTAATCTGAATTCGAGACCACGAAAGGAACGACGGCGAAAGTGTGCGGCTCATGAAAACGGTCTAGTACTTCGGAGCATAAAATTATATTATTTTATCATGCTGACTCCTCTCACTTGGATAATAATAGATTTAACAAGATTTAACAAGATTTGCCATCCAAGCCAAAGGCCCAGGTGACAAGTAGACAAGGAAGCCATTGGCTTATCGAGAGTCCAACAATGTTCATCTACTTATAACCCGCCCTCCTGAGATATGTGTCAACCTTGTTTTTAAACATATTCACGCTGCTAGCAGTTACACAATCTGTAGACAATTTGTTCCATTCATTTATTGTCCTCTGTGAGAACGAGTGCTTCCTGGTGTCCAAGCTACATTGATCCTTTACTAATTTTACCTCATGTCCTCTAGTTCTGCTATCCTTCATGAGTGAGAAAAACATATTTCTATCAATATTTTCATACCCATTCAATATCTTAAAAACTTCAATCTGATCTCCTCTTAACCTCCTTGTCTCTAGAGTTGTTAAACCACATTCTTTCAGGCGTTCTTCATAACTAAGGTCTCTAAGTTCTGGGATCATTTTAGTTGCTCTCCTTTATTTGCGTTCAAGCGTATCTATATCCTTCTTACGATATGGTCTCCATGCTTGTATACAGTATTCTAAATGAGGTCTAACTATTGCTTTATAAAGAGGTATAATTAACTTGTTTCCCTTGTATGTTATGTTTCTTCTAATCAATCCAAGAATTTGATTACCCTTTGAAGCTGCAATACCACACTGCTCTGAAACTTTCATATCAGCGCTTATTGTAACTCCTAAGTCCTTTTCTTTTACAGTAGTTCCCAGAACAGTATCTCCCATTTTATAGTTTACATTCAAGTTCCCATGTCCTGTATGTAGGCATTTACATTTCCCAAAATTGAACAGCATCTGCCATTTCTCAGACCATTTCACTAATCTGTCTAGATCTTTTGTAAATGTTGTTTATCACCATCAGTATTAACCTTTCTAAACAGTTTTGTGTCATCCGTAAATTTCAGTACGTTACTTGTTATACTGTCGTCCAAGTCATTGATATATATTAAGAATAATATAGGTCCTAATACTGATCCTTGAGGTACCCCACTCAAAACCGATTTCCAATTTGAAACTTCTCCATCTACTACAACTCGTTGTCTTCTGTCAGTCAGCCATTGTTCTATCCAGTCAGTTATGCTATCCCCGATACCATGGGCTTTTAATTTAAGTAGTAATCTTTGATGTGGCAATTTGTCAAAAGCTTTCTGAAAATCTAAGTAGATAATATCTACTGGCGATCCCACGTCTATCCACTTAGTGATTTCTTCCAAAAAACATAACATATTTGTTAAGCATGACCTCGCTTTAAGGAATCCATGTTGAAATGAATTTAATAATTTATGCTTAACGAGGAAGTCCACCATATGGTCTTTAATTAACCTTTCTAATAATTTACAAATCACTGACGTTAAACTCACTGGTCTGTAATTTTCTGACATATTTCTCGAACCCTTTTTAAATAATGGTATGATGTTTGCTTATTTCCTTTCAAACGGAACAACTCCCTCTTTTAATGACAAGTTGAATACTCTTGCAAGTGGTATACTGATTTGTTCTACTGTTTCCATTAGTAATTTAGGAGGAATCCCATCCACTCCCGGTGATTTGTTATCCTTTATTGCCTTTATTTTCTTAGCTACCAATTCTGGAGTTACAACTAACGGACCTAAATAGTCAGATTTAGCCTCCAGAAATTTAGCATCAGCAACTGGTAATGAACTAATATCTTCTTTGGTAAACACTGAACTGAAGTAACCATTTAGGTCTTCCGCCATTAAAAACCCCTGTGATACGATATTTCCAGCACTGTCTTCTAGAGGTCCAACCTTGTCTTGTACGTTTTGTTTACTCCTGACATATGCATAAAAACTCTTGCTGTCATGTTTTATGTTACATGCTAGTTTTTGCTCATAGCTTCTTTTAGATTGTCTGATTTCAGTTGTAGCTGCATTAAGTGCCTCTTTGTAATTTGCATAGTCTTCTTCCTTTCTGGTACGCCTATAAACCCTCCACATAGTTTGTTTTAACACTATTTTTCTAATAGCCTCTTTTGACAAGTGTTTCTTTCTACACCGTTTTCCTTTTTTTTTGGAAGGGAACAAATTTATCGATGATACTCTCAACTTCTTTTTTTAGAATATTCCAACATTCAATTGCGGTCTTATTCATCAGCATGTTATTCCAATCTAGCTTTGCTAAGTATTTTCTCATATCTTTGTAGTTACCTTTGTGGAAGTTTCTCTTGTACGCTTTCTTATTTTTACTTTCTGATTTTACATTGATGTCAAAATGTATTTGATTATAGTCACTGTTACCGAATGGTTCAACTATTTTTACATTATCCACTAATTCTTTTTGTGATGACAAAACTATATCTAATACATTTTCTCCCCTGGTTGGTTCTAGCACGTGCTGAGTAAGAAAGCTATCCTGGATTAAAAATAGACATTACTTGTCCTCAATCACTGTGCTCTCTAGAGAATTCCATTGTATGTGTCCATGGTTAAAATCTCCCATTATGATACAATCCCCTTTACTAACTTCCTTTATAGCGTTTTTTATTTTTGTGTTGTCCTCTTCGTTTATGTTTGGACTTCGGTAAACTAATCCAACAGTTAATTTTGAATTTCCTGAAACAATTCTGCACCAAACAGCTTCATCGCAATCTGCTTCCCTTTCTAGTTTTATTTCATAAGCCTGAATAGATTCTTTAACATATAAAATAACTCCCCCGCCCCTTCTTCCTATTCGATCTTTCCTAAACATTACGTATCCTGTCAGTCCCAATTCAGCATCTGATATATATAATCTATACTATTTCCGCGATGATAACGGATCCCTAAGGTTATTCTTATCGTCGTCGGTGACGTCGCGAGTAAAAGCCACTTATGGATTCACACATGATTATCGACATAAAGCCCGCGTGACAGCTATGTGTGTCCTCACTGATGACATAGGTTTATGATTTCCAAGCAGTGCTTCAGCATAGTTTCACTCGCGTTACTATGGCGAGTAGTGGCGATGTCAATTTTTTCCAGAATAAAGAATAAAATGTAATGATTTCGAACTGCCAGCACCAACTGATACGGCAGAATCTTTTTCTTTTTCGACTCTTTCGGAGCAGTTTAGCGACGCCAGTAGCCTTTTACTTCTGTCTTATTTACTTTCTGATATAACCATATAGCCACCAAGCTTCTCCTCATATTTCTATCATACGCATACACATGTGACGTGGTCAAAACAGTACTCTTACTTCCATATAAAGATCAAAATTTACCAAAAAAACCTCTCCGCTGGGCATAGGAGAGTAATTAGTTGTCGTTACATGGAACTAAGAGCAATGTTTGACCACGTGACATATGTCTATATATGGTATATATATGAGGAGAAATTTGGCAGATCTAAGTGGTCGTTTTCACGGTTAAGTCAGAAAGTAAACATCGCAGTAGGATTAGCGCTGACTGATGGTGATGATTTCTGCCCTCCTTGAATTCGGCCCAATTGCGGGCCGAAGTCTCTAAAGAATGCTGTCCAAATTCACCGGGCAGAAATCACCGTGGGCCAGCATCACTGACACCTTGCTGACAGCTCGCTTCGATCCGGGTGGACCGTGGTCATCGATGCCCACGTCGCTGCCTGTGGTCTGCGGATTGATGTCATCGACATAGCTTGCACTACTGGGAATAATGTTGGCACAACATCCTCTTTCAAGGAGATTTTAGCAGCAGGATAACCAAGGGCTGCCATCTTCTCTGGTCCGGATCGCAATCGAAACAAGTTTTCTCGAAGCGAGAAAAGCCGGCTGTGCTTCGTCGGCTTGACGTTTGCTTTTTTAAAACAAAGTTGGCTCCGTAAGGAACTTAGGCCAAATGTTACTGTATTCTTTCTACTGTTTGCATTATATTTGAATGTCGCACGAAGAACCATTATGATGCTCGCCTCTAAACAACCGATATCGCCGTCAACAGTACCTGGATTGAATGGAAAGTCCCAGTCTCGTAGCTCTTCCTTGTCATCTGTGACGTCAGGTTAAAGCTTGTCGATAACCACGGAGAAAAATATGCATAATCGAGGCAGGCCTTTTCGGTATTGTGGAAATTAACTAAAACTACAAGACGTAATATTATATGATTTCAAACAATCGTGTTTTGTATTCCCTTTAAAAAGCCTACAAGGCTGGTAGGCTCAACACGAGCACACAACCAGGTACACACTAGTAAATCCCAACTAGCGAGCCTCGAGCGTACAGAACGTTTGCTTCATCTGAGCAGCCAGACGTTCCGGGTGGGTTAACATACTACAAGTCTGTCATGTCACTTTTTATTTCTAAATTAGTAAAGACACTGTGGCCATTCCGCGTCCTAAGTGACAACCAGTTTAGTTCTGATATGAGATTGATTACGGTTCCGAGTGTGTTGCTTTCTATAAAACTCGCTGCGTTCGTTTGACGGCTTCCAATTAGGTTTATGTGTAGGGTAAGTGCGGGTAAGAGCGCGAACCGATAACAGCGCGCACAGCCTATTCCGATATGTTAAGTACCAGTTAGCGCCATCAAAGTATCATTATGTAGGCCAAGAAGGCGCGCCATTGTGCTGTATTATTGCAGGCCGGCTTTTATATGTAGTAATAAAACAAAGTCGGATCGAATTCGTACGCAATAATTGTTCGTCTTGATCATTTAAGTTCCCTAGCATTCCATATTGGCAATTAATGTTTTTATTTGAGGCTTAGGATCATGCGGGAAACGTTTACTTGAATTTAGTATTTTAATTATTTTCTTCGGGTTTCCAAATTATACACATGGACTGCACGTTTACATTTTTTTACGAATATCCATTGTATGCATCATACAACAATTTGTGCCATGCTTTATGGACTGTATCAAATGTGCGGACGCTTAGACTGGCTCGTGCGCGGTCTTAGACTGGCTCGTGCGCGGTCTTAGATTGGCTCGTGCGCGGTCCTAGATTGGGTCGTGCGCGCTCTTAGACGGTTGACGGTTTATCTTAATGTTTATGGGGTCCTATAAGACTGACGCGTATCACACATCGGATCAACAAGCTGTCTCCTTAAATGTGTCGGATCAATTTGAATAAACAGCTACAGCATACAGAATGAAATATGTGTCAATTTATAAATGCTTTCCCGTGAATAAAGCGCTGTCCCCGGTAAACAGATTTAATGATTAATGCGACGTAGAATATAGTGTACTCGTAACTATGTACATAGGATATATTTAATTGGTTTTCTTGTAGAATTTCGCAATCCTTAATGCAGTTTTCACTTAACAGAGGTCCAAGGATTGAGCCTTGTGGAATGCCGATTGTTAATATAAATTTTCTTTGACTAAATATCTCTTCAATTTCTATAATATTATACTGTTTTCTGTTTTCAAAATAACTTTTCAATAAATGCAGAGTTGAACCACCGACGAGAATATTGGTTTATCTATTATAACTGTTAGGTAAATAGTAGTACCACGGGAAGGTAAATAAATATGTTAATTGGTATATTATTTTTATTCATTTCATATAATATTATTCTATTTATTAGCTCAAGCGAAGCATTTTAAGTGAAATATTAGGCCTAAGACTACATTGTATGTAATAATAATAATAATAAATCGATTTTGTACATATTGGTATTTTTGGCACTTTTCTTATTGCTTGCTCTGTCAATACTTCTCAGTCTGGTTCAGGCTTTCGTACTGCGAGTCCGAGCCCGGCGCCCTCTACCGGGCCCGGCGCCAACTACGGCGTGGGCCACTGTACAGGACGCCGTGCCCCGACGATCGGGACGCTTCCGTCCACCCAGGCGCCGAACCCGGGCCGTAGAGGTCGCCGGGAGAAGAAGGAATTTTGTATTAGCATTTAGGCCTGTAAATGACAATCACAAAATGGCTTCATATACCAAACTTCAAATACGAAGGTCAACCACGGGTTAGTAAGACCTTCTCTAAATGTCCCAATGCTACTGCAATTTGGAGTAAGTTTCAGAATATACTATCCTTTCTACGTTAAGAAAAGTATTCTACTTTGACGAATATCGGACGTGGTAATGTATGGAACAATATTTTATTTTCACGAAATTCGTTTTCGGATGGGCGGATCCTGGGTCGTCTAACACTTTCCATCAGGTGCCAGGAGACGCATTCACGTTCATGTTTATGGAGAGAGAGAGAGAGAGAGAGAGAGAGAGAGAGAGAGAGAGAGAGAGAGAGAGAGAGAGAGAGAGAGAGAGAGAGAGAGAGAGAGAGAGAGAGAGAGAGAGAGAGAGAGAGAGAGAGAGAGAGAGAGAGAGAGAGAGAGAGAGAGAGAGAGAGAGAGAGAGAGAGAGAGAGAGAGAGAGAGAGAGAGAGATTAATAGATGTAGTGCACAATAAGTGTTCTATAAGAACTGTACCTTTGTGATGTGGATCGAGATGTTCGAATCGATCTCACAAGTTCTAATCTCACGTAATTGAATGTTCAACAAAGTGAGACGGAATTTGAATTGTGGCGTATGTTACATATTTCAACAAACAAAAGTTCATGTTATTTGGTTTATATTTCGTATGCTCAGTTTACTGCAGTTCATAATGTACGATGGTCGCCCATACAATTTGACCATTTACGAAAACGTGGAGTTTGTAAGGTAAAGGCACTAGGCCACGGATGCCCCCTGGAGTTTGTAAGACACGTCAATTATTTTAAGAACCGTGCATAAGACACAAATTTGCAACTCACCATTTTCAATTTGCGCCAAACAGACAAGTACTACGTTGAATGGTGTCCCCTAGCGGGTCTGTAAACACTACTACCGTTCATTGGACTGCAGTGCATATCAGGATCTACGACAGTGGGGTCCCACTTTGGCCGAGGGGCCCACTTTACCCCACCTTCCCCTATGAGTTAATATTGTCGAAGCCACCTGATGAATTCATTTCGATTAGCCCATTAGTCATATTACTTCATCTGATAATTATTATGCCTAGTATGTGTTGTAAGTTCATCATTTACTATTGGAATTTTCTTTACAACAGCATAGGAATAACATTAATAAAATATTGGTTTAACATGTTTAGACATTTCTTGGTTACATGTACATGTGGAACCATCGTCTCGTGTGAATTTGTCATTACTATTGCACTTTTGTGTTTTATTATTTCATTAATTGGTTTCCATGATTTGTTATTTTTATTTTTTTTTAAAGTTTTCTTTCAATATCAGAATACTTCGTAATGGTGTTTAGTGCACGCATCAAACACACGTATAGCTGGCTTAGCAGACTGTACATTACCCACTTCTCAAAACAAATACACGATTGAACGTGTGTAAACGCCGCTGGCCCATGTGGATAACAGCTGGCTGCGGAGTGTTTGAAACGCGTCCTTAATAATTAACCTACGTAGAACATAAAAACGTAGAACATAAAAACGTAGAACATAAAAACGCAATGGCATAATAACATGTTTGCATAAAACGATTTACTTGATTTGCAGTTAGTCTCATTAAATACGTATATATGCTACGATTAATACATTTATATGTAACAGTTAAACACAATTCAGTTCAAAGTGGTGAACATAGGCATCGGAAGCAGGAGGCAATATTAATAGTGGGCAGGTGTTAAGTAAATGTTGCCTCCCCCAATATGTTAAGTATACTTCCCCCAATATATTAAATATATGTTGCTCCCAGTATGTTAAGTATGTGTTGTCCCCACCCAATATGTTAAGTATATGTTACCCCCCCCCCAATATGCTTGCAGAAACCAACGTTAGCCTCCCCTATAGTCAACAGCTTCCGACGCTTAATAACTTTAAGCATAGTGTCAAGCTACGTACGTGTAATGGCTTAATTGTTCTTCTCGGATGATTGATTCTTCCTGACACCGTCTAATGCATACCTTCACATTCATACTTCGTCTTGAGCGTTTCGTTGATTGTTCAAACAAACTCAACGGAAATAAACCCATTTAACTCCTTTTGACAACTTGCACGTGTTTTTGCAATGCCTAAAATTACCATAGCATTCTATTATGAGGTCATGGGTGTTGAGGTGTTCATAATAGGGACAATCGTAGGCCTTTTTGGTGCAGGAACGTTGTTTCTCATCACAGTGCTTCAAACATCTCTTTATAGCATTGTATTCTGATGAGTGTTCCCAATGCGTTAATGCTTCTTCTTCCAATGTGGCATCGACTGACAAGACGTAACTAGCGACGACGCACAGGATCTGTAGATCAGATGGAATTGTGGTGAAAATTACGTTAACTGAGACGACGACGGCGGCGATGATACATAAAAGTGGTTGAACCTAGTTGAATACTCGGAAAACACACATTATATATATTATATTAGTATTTAAAATACATTTGATTACAAAAATCTACAACAGTATTTATTGTTACATTGAAAAGTAATTACATTTGTAACACCGAAAATGACTAATAATTGTCCGGATAAAATGCATGAAAATATATAACATAATCAAATTAATATTAGTCATTACACACACTGTTTACCATTTGATTCACAAGTTTGTTTATCTAAGGACACGCGATGAGCTTAGTTGTGAATATCATCAGGTCAGTCTTGCAACACAAGCATCAAACCCGAGCACATAAAGTAAACCAGTGGTCAGTGTCACCGTTGCATTAATTATATATCATTACCAATATGATCACCGCATTCCTCGCTCATCAAACTAATGTCCATTGTCACTATTGCATTAATTAGGTATCATTATCAATACGATCACTGCGGTCCTCGCTCATCAAACTAGTGTCCATTGTCACTATTGCATTAATTAGGTATCATTATCAATACGATCAGCGCGGTCCTCGCTCATCTTTATGATAACTAATCAGCATCATAATCTTCACCAACATCACCAATTAAAACATATCTTACATGCATCATACATATATCATACATTGTCGGTAGATACACTTACCCAGAAAGTGTTGGTCGCCATTCTGGTTCACCTGTTAATCGGCTGTACTTCACACCTGAACACAACATATACCATAATGAAACATACTAGATATCTCTATCCATACAATTCCTTCCGAGAAATGATATGTGCAATTATATTTAGCAGCAATGTTGTAAACATATGGAGTAATAATTCTAACAAGAATCACGAAGAGCTAAACAAAGAAATGACTAGTGCAATCAATGTAAAATATAGCACATATAAAAGGTGTGTGAGCATCATGTTTAAAGCTATGTTTGTAAATAAACAAGGTAAATATAAAGGAAGTAATTATAAATTAAAACAGCAATGGTATAGTAAAGTAAATTATATGGCTTACTACTATCATTAAAAAGTAACTAATTTATAAATGAGTTCATAATTACTGCTAGTGTCTTAAAGCATAATGGAGTAAAAGAGTTATGTAATCTTGCACACAGTCAGTCCTCGTGTATCAAGTTGTGTACGGAGTTTCCCGGAGGGGAGGCAGAAAATGGTGTAATTTATGTGTAGGTTGTTACATGCTTATGAATAGTATTCTACATAACTTCTCCCTCCGGTCTGACAGCGGTGGTAGTTTGGCTGTGGTGATGGCTTCGGTGTATGACTTATCTTGGATAATGATCCGCAGTGCCCATCTCTGAATGTGTTCTATATGTTCTGTTTGCTTTTTTGTAAGGCTCGTGTGCCACACATGCGTACTCCAATACCGATCGGACGATTGACATGTATATGTTGATGAGATGGTGAGAGTTAATACCGGCTCTTTCGAGAAGGACGGTGAAATATAGACGTTGCGATGCTTTTGTAGTGATTTCGTCTATGTGTGATTGCCACTTCAGACCTTCAGATACAGTCACACCTAGTAAACGAGTGCTCTTAACTTTTTGAATGGGTCTACCGTCGGTGGTAAGCAGTGCGATGTGTGGAGTTGATTTCTTGAAACATATTCGCAGTTCTTTTGTCTTGTCATAATTCAGCGCCATTATGTTGCTCGTTGTCCAATGCCCGACTTCGTCTACTGCTATTCGGAGACTGAAAAAGCTTTCCATATTGTGCAATCGTCGACATATTTTATATTTTCCATACTGTATGCATATAATTAATTTGGTGTAGGAAGCCGATTGGTCCAAATAGTGCGCCTTGTGAGACACCTGCGTTGACACTGGTGTACTCTGATTTCACACTCCCGATCTTTACCCGCTGTTAGCGTTGGCACAGGAAGGATGTCAGCCATTTGATGATAAAATGTGGAAGTTCGAGTGATGCACATTTCGTCATTAAAATGTCATGGTCGACCCGGTCAAACGCTTTGCTGAAATCGACGAGAAATATTCGTAATATGGTTCAGGAGTCTCAACCACGGATGTCTACTTGTGTACAAGCTCGACCAGTGCGTGTACGGTTGATGTTCCTTTGATTGACCCATATTGCTGAGTTTCAATCTGATCCACTGTAATGTCCATTATCCACGTGCACATGAATTTCTCCAAACACTTCGACAAAATTGACTTTAGAGATATTGGATGCAGGTCTTGATCAGTTAGCGCTAGTGGTCGAATTTTAGGCACTGATCAGCGCCTTTCCTCAGGGCGGGCATGGTTCCTTCCCGTAGACTGCTGTTGAATATCGCGCAGACGGGAGGAGCGAGGATGGTGGCGTAGTCCAGTTGGGTATCTCGTCCGGGACAGTTGCTTTGTGTGTTTTAATTCGTGATACTACTTCATCGACGTTGATGATGTATCACATTTCTGAAGCTCCGTATAAATTGTATGTTTAAATGCAAGGAGCATAGTAAATAAAAAAACGAATTAAACATTATGGTAGAAGATATTAACCCTCACATAATTGGTATAACCGAATCATGGGCCAACACAGACATAACAGATGCTGAATTAGGACTGACAGGATATGTAATGTTTAGGAGAGATCGAATAAGAAAAAAGAGGGGGAGTAATTTTATATATTAAAGAACTATTTAGGCTTACGAAATAAAATTAGAAAGGGACGCAAACTGCGATGAAGCTGTTTGGTGCAAAATAGTTACAGGAAATTCGACATTAACTATTGGATTAGTTTACCGAAGTCCAGACATAAACGAAGAGGATAACAGAAAATTATAAAACGCTATAAAGGAAGTGAGTAATGGGGAACGTATCATAATGGGAGATTTCAATCACGGACACATACAATACAAATTTCTAGAGAGTAGAGGGGGAGAGGACCAACAGTTTCTACTTTTAATTCAGGATAGCTTCCTTACTCAACACATGCTAGAACCAACCAGGGGAGAGAATGTATTAGAATTACTTTTGTCTTCACAAAATGAATAAGTGGACAATGTCAAAATACATGAGCCATTGGGTAACAGTGATCATAATCAAATACATTTGAACATCAAAGTAAAATCAGTAAGTGCAAATAAAAAATACAAGAGAAACTTCCACAAGCGTAAGTATAAAGATATTAGAAAATGCTTAGCAAAGCTATATTGGAATAACATGCTAAGGAATAAGACCGCAATTGAATGTTGGAAAATTCTAAGATATGAAATTGAGAGTATAATTGATAAATTTGTTCCGTTGAAACAAACAAGGAAAACGGCCAAGAAAAAAACACTTGTCAAAAGAGGTTATTAGAGAAGTAGTGTAAAAACGAACTATGTGGAGGGTTTATAAGCGTACCAGTAAGGATGAAGACAACACAAATTACAAAGAGGCACTTAATGCAGCTACGAATGAAATTAGACAATCTAAAGGAAGCTATGAGTAAAAATTAGAATGTAACATAAAAAATTACAGCAAGAGCTTTTATGCATATATCAGGAGCATGGGTTTTAAGGTTCAGCTCACACGGGCATTGCAACATTTCACACGGCCACGGGCAAACATGTTTTTTATTTTTATCAGGCGTATTACCGCACATATATACACAACACAATATTTTTTTATTTACCTTTGAATTTCACAAGGCCATGAAGGGATTTCACACGGACAAATTGTCCGTGTGAAAGGCCTTAAAATAACCCTGATCAGAAATAAACAAAACTTACGAGACAAGGTTGGACCATTAGAAAGCAGTGCTGGAAATATAATATCACAAGGTTTTTTAATGGCGGAAGACCTAAACGGATACTTCAGTTCAATGTTTACCAGAGAGGATTTTAGTTCATTACCTGTTTCAGATAATAAATTTCAGGACGCAAAATCGGACTATTTAGGGCAGTTAATTGTAATTCCAGAAATGGTAGCTAAGAAAATAAAGGCAACAAAGGACAATAAATCAACTGGAGTGGATGGAATTCATCCAAAACTACTAATGGAAACAGTAGAACAAATTAGCATACCACTTGCAAGAGTGTTCAACTTGCCATTAAAATATTGAGTATGGAAAGAAGCAAACATCATACCATTATTTAAAAAGGGTTCGAGAAATAAATCAGAGAATCACAAACCAGTGAGTTTAACATCAGTGATTCTTAAAATATTAGAAAGGTTAATCAAAAACCATATGGTGGACTTCCTTGTAAGGCATACATTATTAAATCCATCTCAACATGGATTCTTAAAAGCGATATCAAGCTTAATTTTTTTAATCGCTAAGTGGCTAGACGAGAGATCACCAGTAGATATTGCATAACTAGATTTTCAGAAAGCTTTTGATAAAGTGCCACGTCAAAGATTACTACTTCGATTAAAACCCATAGTATCGGGGATGGCATAATGGTCTGGATAGAACAATGGCTGACTGACAGACAAGACGCAAATAACGACGACGCACAGGATCTGTAGATCAAATCGAATTGTAGTAATCGTATCGATGATGCATAACAGTAATTGTGCTTAGGTGAATTTACGGAAAACACACAATGCATATACTAAATTAGTATTAATAACACGTTTGATTGCGAAAATTCACAGCAATATGTATTATCATATTGAAAAGTAAGTACCTTTATAACAAACAAAATTACAAATAGTTGTCTGGATAAAATGCATAGAAAATATATGACAACATAAAATTACTGTCAGGATCAGTATTAGGACCTTTATTATTCTTAATATATATAAATGACTAGGACGATAATATAATATGCAACGTACTGGAATTTGGGATGACACAAAAGTGTTTAGAATGATTAACAATGATGATGATAAACAACATTTACAAAACGATCTAGACAGATTAGTGAAATGGTCTGAGAAATGGCAGATGTTGTTTAATTTTGAGAAAATGTAAATGCCTACATAGAGGACATGGGAACTTGGATGTAAAGTATAAAATGAGGCCTCACTATTGTTTTATACAGAGGTATAATTAACTTTTTCTCCTTGTATGTTATATTTCTCGTAATCAGCCCAAGAATTTGATTACCCTTTGAAGATGCAATACCACTCTTCTCTGAAACTTTCATATCATCGCTTATCGTAACTCCTAAGTACTTTTCTTTAACAGTAGTACCCAGAACAGTAACTATAAAGTGGGAGATACTGTTCTGGGTACTACTGTAAAAGAAAACAAATTTCTCACTCAAGAAAGATAATAGAACTAGAGGACATGAAGTAGCATTAGTAAAGGATCAGGATAGATTGGATATCAGAAAATAATCGTTCTCACAGAGGACAATCAATGAATGGAACAAATTATGTACATATTGTATAACTGCTAGCAGCGTGAATATGTCTAAAAACAAGGTTGACACATATATCTCAAGAGGGCAGATTACACATAGATTAAAAATGTTGGACTTTCGATAAGCCAGACGTAGGCGCCAACTCTCAATTGCGTCGACACTCGTCATATCATGACATGCATTTTGCGCCCACTTGGCCATACAGTGGTCGAGGGTCAACCAAACTTGACGAACACGTTTCAACTAACCCCGGATAGGTCGCGGCTATTCAAGATGGCGCAGCGCCAAATTGCGGTGCTATTTAATTTCTATTATTTTGAACGTGTGCCCGGATACCATTATGTCACATTAGTTCAGCCATTTTTCATTTCTGTTGATATTTAGGGCACAAACATATTCATAAGTCAAATTGTTTTACTCACATAAACTATGATTATTAGTATATCATTTTATACCAAGAAAAGATATATATTGTGCTTAGATAATTATATGTAACTGATTCAAATAGGGTTGGTGAGATGGCTCAACCAACACTTGGTGTGGGGTACGAGGAACCACCGTTTTGTGTGAGTTAAATGTTTATTTGTATAATTTACGTAGGCCTTGTACTAAAACTGAATAACAACTCAGCCAACTCATCTAACTAGTGGGTACAACACGTTTAGCCGCAGCTCAACTAACCCTCCATTGGGTATTGGGTGGCTCAACTAACACTCCATTGGGTCTTGGGTGGCTCAACTAACCCCGTTTCGACCAATGTCAATAATTGCCCCAGAGTTACTGTGAAAATTAAGACATTCTTCATAGACCAATTAGCTATTATTCACTAAAAAAGAGCGAGAAAATATTTATATTAATTTGTTTCAGAGTTGTATTCAATTGTTTTTATCAAACCCCCTGCTTCTAACCCCTGTTTCCGGAACAAGTAAATTGCTTACCAATTAACCGCCCGTCAGTAAAGCTGTTCTGCTTCGAAACGTAAGTTGTGTTGCCGTCAGCTTGAACGAAGAAGTGGCAGATTCTGTCAAGTGCACATGAACAATCAATTTATTTAAATGATTCCTCCTAAGTACCGTCATTGAGAAGGTCGCTAATATTTATCAACATCCTGGCCTCAGACCAAGCGTTGACACGTTACGGAGTAAATGAGCTGTATTTTAGCATGTAGGCCCTACTTATAAATCGTAATCACAAAATGTCGTTAGATACGACGTGGTAAGGTATATCACGGGTTGTACATTACATAGATTGAACCTTCCCTACAGGTTCCAGTTGCACTCTTCAATACGGTGTGATTCTGTCTGATTTTTGAACCGAACTAAACTTGACACTTTATGTGTCACGTACCGAACTAATCAAATGAACAGGCGGTTAAAAAATAAGGAAAGGTTTACTGTGTGTTCGCCAAAATGGAACGACGTTGATGTATATCGCTTGAGATATTGCAAGGAACGTCATCAAGTGCGTAGATAGCCGTACGCACGTGATTCCACGTCAACACGGCAAACAAATATTTTTAAACTTAAACCCGCTCCCAGAAATTGATTGGTTCATCCGTAATCTGGCTGGCATTCATCGTGAAGTGCAAACACGAATCAGACTGTTGATAGGGTCTACCCGGCGCCATCTACACTCACCACAAAGGACACACTGTTGTCTCCGCTATTGTGCATGCCAACAAAGAGTCACTAGATAGACCTATGATGGACACAGTCCAGCAGATCGCCTTCTCCTTCAATTACTCAGCCCAGAGGCTGCGTGTCTTTCATGCGGAGCTTGAGTTAGGCGAGGATGCACAAGCTGGTATGAACAACGGAACTACATTTCAGCAGCTCTGTGGGATAAGATGTTTGGTCGTTTGGAGGCGCACAAAGTTGTACGGGTTTTTGCTGTCGCCTGTTTTAAGACAATTTCTTCTTGTTATTTTAAGCTGTATTTGCGGGAGTAACGTATTATTTATCTTCATGTACTATAGCAACTGTTTTACCAAAGATTGTATCGTCTTTTAACCCTGAATCTAATTTGGGACAGTGTTTACGATTGACTGTGGCGATAATACAGTTTCGGTTCGTAGGACTGACCACGCCCTATATTGAGGGGGACTTGCCCCGTGGATGTGGATCTGAATTGTTTTCGGACGTATATTCGTGAGCTCAAAGTATATGTTAACTTTAAATCATATATATATATATATGTATATGTATATGTATATGTATATGTATATGTATATGTATATGTATATGTATATGTATATGTATATGTATATGTATATGTATATGTATATGTATATGTATATGTATATGTATATTTATATTTATATGTATATGTATATATATATATATATATATATATATATATATATTCTGGTATATTTCATTATATACAATTATAGCATTACTGCCCAATGAATGTAGACATGTTGGTAAATGTAAAGATGTTATCGCATAACTAATCACGTGACTTATAACACTACTCAACGAGATTCAGCGCGAGAATCTCAAAGCGCCGAACGCCAACCAAGAGGGAATATAAATCCAATACTTGTTAACAATATACGCCCTTTAATACTGAAGGGCTTTGTCGCAAAACGCGCTATGTACCAATTTCTTCACTTTATATCAGTCATGTTTCTAGTGCTGAGCTGAGCGACATATAGGTAAGCATTTATTTCATCAGTTAAAACTTAAGTCAATAACGCGGATTGCTTCGCGTATTGCCGGTAAACACTTTTACCTCTACCACTGCCAATTAGATGGCAGCACCAGTGGCGTTTTTAGGATCTCGCAAGAAGGGGGGGGGGCAAGAGAGTGTGACGTATCGTTAGTCTGGGCAGCATTCATGCTCAGCATAGCGAAACTTCTTATCCTAAAGATAAATAGCATTACTAGGTCAGCTTAAATTTGATGATGCATGTATATGTATATATCTGTGCACAACGATCGATGCATATTTTTGACCATCCACAAATGTCACCTTGTCTATTTCAGAATGAGTGATACATACTGATTGAGTGATCTGTCCTGGTGGACATCAGACAATTTCCCAAACGAAAATTTATTGACACTGCCCAGGTCAAGAAACTTCAAGTTCTACATCAGCGTCTCCGTCTCTAGCTTCTACATTAGCGTCTATACCTACTTCTACATCAGCATTTACAACAGACTCAGTCATTGGCATTTATATAAAGAGGCATGGGTGAATGCTAATCTCAAACCCCAACTACTGCTCAACACATACATGCCACCACCAGCATATGACTTTAGGAGAGACTCTGTTGGACAGCGCTGCTTTTGTCATGCATGACTGGCGGAGTTTGCACCGTGGCTTGCGTACTCTGTTATTCTAAAACGAGCATTGTGCAAGCACTGCGTCATTTCCCCACAAATAATTCACCGAGGCACATCATCAACACATACACAAAACACAAGAACTTCAACGAAGATGCAAGAAAACACAAAGCAACAAATTGGCACAAACACTCACTTCAAGTAGCAACACACTTCTTAGCCATCTCACGCAAACCGGTGAAATGAATTACATGTCTGTTCGACGCTGCAATCAACCGTAAAATACAAAAAACTGCTCCAAACTTGCTCCCAACTTGTCCCCCATCTTATTATGTGCAACACACGATATCGTTCCAGTGGAAAGGAGTCTGACACAGGCAACATCCAAGGCCTATTTCAGTTCCGCATAGAAGCTGAGACGAAACACTACGTGACCAGATGGAAAATGCAGCAGGCAATGCAAAGTACACATCGGTCAGGACACAGAATGAGCTGATCAGCATTTGTGAGGATGTACGTGAGTATATCGTTTCTGCATCCAATGCTTCTGTAGGGTTTTCCATTTTGGCAGATGTGACAGTTTATATATCGGGAGAAGAGCAGCTATCTCTTGGTGTTCGTTTTGTCGCCATAACAAACAAAGAATCAGATGGATGTTGAAGCTGAAACCATTGCAAACACTTTGATCGCCCAGCGTACAAAGTTCGGACTAGATTTCTGCTTGGCCAAGGATACGATGGATGTTTACCACGGCTGGTAAAGTTGTTGGAGTACAAGCTAAGATCTTGGATACGTACCCCAAAGCTGCTTTCGTCCACTGCGTAACCCACATGCAGCCTGGTACCACATGTCCCCATGTTATGTCAAATGGACGGCCAAGTACCTAATCATCAGAATCTTCACCTTGTCATTGTGGTATGGCATACCTGGCACAGCTCTGAGCTAGTGTTCATCATACCTAACTGGTAGACATCAAACCATAAAGATAACAAATTGCTTATCGGCCGCACTCCCCACTTTATGTGGTGTTCCCCAGGGTTTTGTTCTCCAGCCTTTGCTGTTCACTCTCTACACTACGCTACTCAGCTCTGTTATCCAAAGTCATAACTTGGATTGCCACCTTTACGCAGATGACACACAGATCTACATGTTTTGGCTACCCCAGATATAAATCGCTCCCTAAACCAGCTCAGCGATTTTCTCCACGAAATCTTCCACTTGATGACTGACAGCAAATTAAAGTTAAATGCAGACAAAACTGAATTTCTCAAATTCCAAAGCAGCGTGGCAAACTTGGTGGTTTTTTTCCCGACACGTATCCTGAGTCAAAATATCACACCAGCATCCTCGGCACGGAATTTGGGAGTCACCTTTGAAAATAACTTCAATTTTAGACAACATATTTCTCCCACGTGTCGTTGCTGTTGTTATTATATCCGTGACCTTCGCCATATTTGCCGGTATATGTCACTTTCTGTCGCTAAAACTATTGCAACAACTCTTTTTAGCAGCTGATTTGATTACTGCAATTCCCTCCTTCACAATATTGCTATCGATGATATTACAAAACTTCAACATGTCCAAAATTGTTTGGCTAGGGTAGTTACACGATCTCCTCGTTTCTCTCGCTCAGTGCTACTTTTAAAATCATTACATTGGTTACTTGTGCGATATCGCATTATATTCAATATATGTACAATTACCTTTCATCCAAGCAACCTGCATATTTACATTCAATGCTCACTCCAGCAAGACAGTCCAGAACGTTTCGGTTGTCGGTTTCTAATTACCTTTTTGTTCCCAGAGTTAAGACAAACGCTGGAACTCGAGCTTTCTCGGTTGACGCACAAACTCTATGGAATTAACCCCCGTCAGCGTTATATTAGCAGGACATATAGTTTAATTTCGCCGCCATCTGAAAACCTTTTTAATATTGCCTATCCTCCTTAGCTTGTTGGCACGTCCATCTGTTGAAGAATGTTCGCATTGTACATGATCACGAGAATGCCTTTGGGTTTCCTTGTTATTATTATTTTATTCTAGCTAGCTACGAGTGCGAGAGCGGTATCCACGTCCGGCGAGTCCGGGGCAAGCTTTCAAACTGGTGTCTGAGTCCAGGTCCGGCTTTCATACTGGTGTCCGAGCCCGGGTCCGGCTTTCATACTGGTGTCCGAGCCCGGGTCCGGCTCTCATACTGGTGTCCGAGCCCGGGTCCGGCTTTCATACTGGTGGCCGGGTCCGGCTTTCATACTGGTGTCCGAGCCCGGGTCCGGCTCTCATACTGGTGTCCGATCCTGGGTCCGGCTCTCATACTGGTGTCCGAGCCCTGGTCCGGCTTTCATACTGGTGTCCGAGTCCGGGTCCAGCTCTCATACTGGTGTCCGAGCCCGGGTCTGGCTTTCATACTGGTGTCCGATCCCGGGTCCGGTTCTCATACTGGCGTCCGATCCCGGGTCCGGCTTTCATATTGGTGTCCGATCCCGGGTCCGGCTATCATACTGGTGTCCGAGCCCGGGTCCGGCTTTCATACTGGTGTCCGAGCCCGGGTCCGGCTCTCATACTGGTGTTCGAGCCCGGCGCCTTCTACCGGGCCCGGCTTTCATACTATACCTGAATATGATGGTGACTGAGACGACGACGACGACGACAACGATGATGGCGTTGATGATGATGACGACGACGTATCGATGATATATAATGTTGAAGTAGTTACACGAAGAAAGATACATGGTAGTTATTCCAATAACATAATATTATTATATTGAATTAATATTTATAGAACTATGTTAATTATTCTAATAGACATTATAACAAAGAAAATAACCCATATTCGCCGCTTTGTTTTATAATCATGATCATGGATGGTGGTCGTCGTCGTCGCCATCATCGTCGTCGTGATCGTCATCATCATCAACAGTAGCACCATCATAGTCATCATAATCACAAATAATAAGCACCATTATCTGTATCATCGTCGTCGTCAACTGCAATAATTGTTATAGACGTTGTCATCGTTACATTAAGTATTCGTTTTTAGCTTGATTACCATCGCCCTCACTCACCGTCATTATCTTCATCATCATCATCATCATCATCGTCAACTACAATAATTGTTATAGTCATTGCCATGGTTACATTAATGAATTAATAAATAAGTATTCAGTTTTAGCATGATTACTATCGCCCTTACTCACCGTCAGTGTCATCTCAATAGTCAAATCCATTATTATCAACAGCAAAGCCCTGACAACAACAAGGACAACGACGAAGACGACAACGACATGTTCCAGCAGCAACAACTGTAGCGATATGGGCAAGAATTTCAAAGTGTACATACGCGTCATTTTTGCAAATTACAAAGTTCCTTAATAATTTTTGTTTTCATTGCGATTTCTGGGATTCTACGAGATTGCCGTATCTAGATCTCAAATATTATTACCACCGCTGTTTTGGTTAGTGTCTAACGGAAAAGAGATGCAATTTCCCATGTATAAAACCATGTTTATTACGACACCCAAATATATATCTGGATAAAACTTGGACAATCGACAGCTAGAATCACGTGATTCACGTGGGAAAGTATATTGGTATTGGGTAATATAGCGAATACTTTTGTTGTGGAATGTTTTAAAACACGTGATTCTAGGCACGTGTCGTAATAAACAGTTTGAGACTGTGTCGCAATAAACATATTTTACTTCACTTGGACGTTGTGGCTAGAATTACATTAATTATGTAGGTATAATAAGCTATAAATTATTGAAATAGTCTATCTATGTCATGTGTTGTCTAAGTTCTGGGATAGGTCGTTTTTTGAGAAAACGGTTGTCGTAATAAACACGCTCCCTTTTTTGACCTTTAACATTATATTCTCGCGCATTTATACCCCAATCTAGCCAACGATGGTGATTTTTTCATATATATATATATATATATATGTATATGTATATGTATATGTATATGTATATGTATATGTATATGTATATGTATATGTATATGTATATGTATATGTATATGTATATGTATAATGTATATGTATATATATATAATATATATATATATATATATATATATATATATATGTATATGTATATGTATATGTATATGTATATGTATATGTATATGTATATGTATATGTATATGTATATGTATATGTATATGTATAATGTATATGTATATGTATATGTATAATGTATATGTATATATATATATATATATATATATATATATATATATATATATATATATATGAGTGACAGTGAACTATTTAGGCACTCTAGTGCTTTAGTTATTATATTCTTTTTTTCGACGAATCACTTAAAAGTTAGATGTTGTAATAAACTGCTTATCTGCTTCTTATATTAGTTCTACGGTTAGGAACAACTGAAACGGTAAATTTTAATCAGGGTTCTATTGATAAAATTCATTGCTATTACTAACAACGTGTTTCGACTACTTGGGTATGATCCAGGGTGTGTATGTCTTAAACTATTGCCTAACTGTAGACAACTCGGCTCATCGATTTATATTCATATAACTATTGACTGTTAATATAGCGATATCGATATATATATATATATATATATATATATATATATATATATATATATATATATATATACATATATATATATGTATACATGTATATATATATATATATATATATATATATACATACATGTATATATATATATATATATATATATATATATATATATATATATATATATATATTACTTATGTTAAATTAAAATATTGTTTGTGCTGAATGTTATGTAATTTCATACATATATTGATACGTAGCTCATACTTACAATAATATATGCAAATCGGTGGCTTATGTATTTTTGGAATGTGTGTTATTAGTGTTGTCATTGCACAAACAAACTTTGCCGCCATAGACCGCGTGTGAGAAAAAATTTACAATGTTCTCCCGCCCGTCGTGTGCAGACATGCCCCAGCAGTAAGTTTATTTACGTAGCCTAACGACATGATGTAGATGTTATTAAAATATATATTTAATTTGGTTCACCCGTACTGATGGATGTATACGGAGTCGAGCTTCACGCCTATTGGGATGCTCATCAACTCACCCATGGAGTGGAGTGGCAGGGAATGGGAGGTCGGTCCTAAAATAGTGGGAGATGGGCTGTTGGCCTAAAAATAGGTGGGACGTTGGCCTAAGCAAGTATGTGGAAGGTGGAATTTTGAGGTGAGATGGGCTAAGGACAGTAATCTTGTAACGTGATGGTTAATTTGGGTTCAATGTTCATGTATCTTGAAGTGTATAATTATAATTTTATTCTGTGTATTTTCGTTTTCTTCATGGATTGGCATTTTGTGTGCGCTGTAGATGAGACAGACCAATTTCACCCATCAAATTCACCAGATATCGCACAAAATATGCAATATTATTATATAGCTTGTTGTGTTTATATATTATTTATATTGGCGCATTTGACCCCACAAATAATACTTAACTAACAAGACATATGATGTTCTGAAAACTGAAATTTACCATTGCAGATCGCGATCTGCTCTGGCATATACTGTTCACTAGCTATGGCGCATCACACCTTAGATGTGCGGACATGCCCCACCTTCTCCTACATGTCTCGTACATATCGGTAGATTCACATCACACCTTAGATGTGCGGACATGCCTCACCTTCCCCTACATGTCTCGTACATATCGGTAGATTCACATCATACCTTAGATGTGCGGACATGCCCCAATTTCCCCTACATGTCTCGTACATATCGGTAGATTCACATCACACCTTAGATGTGCGGACATGCCCCACCTTCCCCTACATGTCTCGTACATATCGGTAGATTCACATCACACCTTAGATGTGCGGACATGCCCCACCTTCCCCTACATGTCTCGTACATATCAGTAGATTCACATCACAAAAAGTGGTATTTTGGGGTTGTTTATTTATCAACTGCTTTTCACGTTTCAATACAATGCGCAATATAACGAAGCGTCGTACATATGTACAGTATATCCATACAATTCATACAGCATCTCCATACAATTATTATATATCCTGAAAACAATAAATACTATCAAGTTCCCAATAGACTCGCAGTGCGCGAGTGAGCGTCTATTAATTAAGTGGCACAATTTGTAAGGGGTGGGCTGACGCACGTGCAACTCCATGCCAGGCAACACTTATCAACGACACATCTTCAGCACATTTGCCAAACCGACCAATGCTCGATCGAAACACGACAAGAACGCACAAGACAGACAGCTTGTTTGTTTATGTTTAAAAGGAACCAGGGCTATGGTAAATCAAGTATCGTGCGTGCGTGTGTGCGTGTGTGCAAGAGTTCGTGCGTATGAACTCTTGTGCACGCGTACATAAGTATGAAAGTGTGCAAGCATTGCCGTACAACGTTGATAAATAAATTGGATCACTTTTTAGCGCTCGTTTTACTTTCTCCCATATTAGAATACATCTACTTGATAATATATTACCATCGCACTACATTTTTATTTATTGGTGAAGCAATATATTGATACCGAAACGGAAAACAGTGTTGCGGGCAACCCAATTTATTTCAGCCGGATTTGTTTCATCAAGTCAGAATCAGTTGCCAAGACACCGCACGGTGGCGCCCTCCTGCACTTGTTCCTCAGATGTGGACATTTCTAGCATACAAACTAAGGCATTGCCACAGCTACTTGTCCTGAACCCTCCCCCCCCCCACCACCACCACCTGCCCCGCCCCCGTCCTGCCGTATCCTCGTAGTACTCATTAACATAAGAAAATGGATTCTTGTTGTTGGTGTATTTTCTTGTTAATTCCCACTGGTCAGCAACCATTGTCGTGGATGCAGGCTTACAAAACAGTGTGAGAGACAATCACCTTGAGCTGCAACCCACAGTAAAAGCGGTTGTCCTGAGAAGTTACCGCCGTGACGCCACCTTCACGACACGGCTGAAAATCGCGGAGATGTTGGTCCCGGAGACACAATTGGCGGCACGAAGCAACAACGCCCTGCTTAGGCTTCGAATATAATTCAGAACGAAAGATTTGTAATCATCGGGAGCAGATCCAGCAGAGGATCACGTCCGGAGAGCGAAAGGTGTTTTGTTTAATACCACAAGTGCTGAGGCCTGTGACATATCGCACAAAGAACAGAGAGAAACTAGTTAAACGTGGTAATACAAGTGTTTTATAAGAATTACTCCCAAGTGGTGTGGATCGAGGTATTCGAATCAATCTCACAAGTTCCACCCAGAATTGGTTGAATTTTCAAGACAGTTGGAGGGAATATGAATTTGTGACATATGTTAAATATTCCAACAAACACGTATTCTTGCTAGTTGGTTTATATTTCGTATGCACAGTTTACTGTAGTTTATAATATACAATGGTCGCCATCTCATAAGGCCCCTATCACAAGAGGCCACCCTCACCAGTGCCCACCTTATCATGCAACAAATAAGGCTTTCCCATGATAATGCTCCTTCGAGAAGTCATCCCTCTTACATGGTCAATGCGCCTTTGCAGAAGGGATGACCTTATAAGAGGGGAACTATTGTGTGCATGTGCGTGCGTGCGTGTGTGTATGTGTGCGTGCACACATTCTGTAGAAGTTTGGATGTTTAGACGTACTGCCACCTGGTGGCTCTTGGGGGGACTGGACACGTTAGGTGTGCGATCTTATCCGCATTCCAAGTTCCTTAGAAATAGCTGCTGTAGAGGCCGGTTTACACGAACAATTGCTCATCCAATTGTTCGGGCGACACCGTGTCGTGCGGTGTTGCTGTGCAAGAATCGCTCATGTAAACATCCCGCGGGACCGATTAACGAGGCCAGTTTGTGGCTACGAATATATGAGTCAATATTGGCGAAGCTACTTCATGAATTGTATTTCGATTAGTCCATTAGTGATAATACTTCATCTAAACATTATTATGTGTGATATGTGTTCTAGGTTCATCATTTACTACTGGAATTTTCTTTGCAACAACATAAGATCAACATTAATAAAATATTTGTTTAAAATGTTTAGAGATTTCTTATTTATTAACTTTATTAATAAAATATTTGTTTAAAATGTTTAGAGATTTCTGTACACGGGGATCCATCTTCTCGTGTGAATTTGTCATTAATATTACATGTGTGTGTGTGATTTTTTCACTCACTGTTTTCCATGATAATTTTTTCATGTTATTTTTTTATTTTTGAATTCATGTTGAAGCTTTTATTCAATCATACTTCGTAATTATGTTAATGCATGCAGCAAACACGCGTGTAGCTGGCTTAGCAGACTGTACATTAACGAATATGAAACAGTTTCGCCCAGTTCTCAAAGATTAGTAAACAAATACTTGTTTGAACCACGTGCAATGCTTTGCACCACGTGTGACCATAGCATTCTATTACGACGTCATAGGTGGTCAGCTGTTCTTGATAGGGACAATAGTAGGCGTAACTGAATGCACACAATAAATATATTAAATTAGTATTAATAACACATTTGATTGCAACAACACAAAACGATATTTAGTAACGCCATTACACATACCATTTGATTAACAGGTTTGATTATCTGAGGACAAGCGATGAGCTTAGTTGTGAATGTCGTCAGGTCAGTCTTGTCACACCGGCACCAAACCCAGGCACATAAGACAAACTAGTGGCCATTGTCATCGTCGAATTAATTAGTATCATTATCAATACGATCACCATGGTCCTCGCTCGTCTTCATCACCAATTAAAACATGAATTTAATTGTTTTTCTTGGAGGATGCCTCCATGCAATCCTTAATGCATTTTTCCATCAGTTCAGCGCGTACCTTCTTGCGGTCGTCGTGGACAAAAAGGACTACAGTCGACAATTTCGAAATACAATTTAAATTCTTCCTGACAACGCCTAACGCATGCCTTCAAATTCGTGCTTCGCTTTGACCGTTTCGTTTCGTTTCGTTTCGTTTCGTAGATAAAGACTGTTCAAACAAAATACACGGAAATAAAATATCTGGTATCACTCTGACAAATTGCATTTGTTTTTACAATCCTGAAAATTGCCGTTGCATTCTAGTATGAGGTCATAGGTGGTCAGCTGCTCATAATAGGGACAACCGTAGGCGTCCTCGATACAGGAACGCATTTGCACATCACATTGCTTCAAGCATCTCTTCATAACATTGTTTCGCTTTAGCTGTTTCCAATACTTCAATATTTCTTCTTTCATGGTGCCATCGACGGACAAGACGCAAATAGCGACGACGCACAAGATCTGTGGATCAGATGGAATTGTAGTGAATATGATGGTGACTGAGACGACGACGACGATGATGATGACGACGACGTATCGATGATACATAGCAGTAGCTGTGCATAGATGAATACACCGAAAACACACAACAAATATCTTAAATTAATATTTATAACACATTTAATTGCGAAAATCCACAACAATATTTATTATTATATTGAAAATAACTACCTTTATAACACCGACAATTACTAATAGTTGCCCGGATAAAATGCATAAAAACATATAACAAAATCAAATTACTGGCCGCCATTACACATACTATTTGGTTCACAGGTTTGTTTATCTAAGAACACGCGATGAGCTTAGTTGTGAATATCGTCAGGTCAGTCTTGCAACACCAGCACCAAACCGGAGCACATGAGGCAAACTAGTGGTCGGTGTCACCATTGCATTAATCATATACCATTATCAATACATCGTCGGTAGATTCACTTACCCAGAAAGTGTTGGTTGCCATTCTGGTTCACCTGTTAATCGGCTGTACTTCACACCTGAATACAACATTTAAAATAATGAAACACAGTATATAATGTTTATCCATACAATTCCTTTCGTAAAATGATATGTGCAATTATATTTAACAGCAATATTGTAAATATATGGAGTAACAGTTCTAAAAAGAATCATGACACGAGTTAAACAACCAAATGAATAGTGGAAGGTGGGGCATGTCCGCACGCTGAGGCATGTCCGCACTCTGAGGCATATCCGCACGCTGAGGCATTTCCGCACGCTGATGCATGTCCGCACGCTGGGGCATGACCGCACATTTCGTTATTGACCAAACTGCGTAGTTGACCCTATTTAGCTTAAAAATTGTATTCTACGGCAGCATCTAACTCATATAGACATTTGAACACGCGTATTTAAATCTTTTACGTCGGTAAAAAATTATAAACTAAAATGTTGCTTTTGCAGAATCTCATGTAATGTGTTTATATATATATTGATATGTAACCCACACTCTCAATAGTATATGTATATTGGTGAGTTTATGCCTTTTTAATGTGTGTCATTAGTGTTGTCGTTGCACAAATAAATTTTACCGCCATAGACTGCGTGTACGGGAAAATGTACAAGCTTTCCCTGCCATTCGTCTGGAGCATAGGCGTGTGTGGATATGTCTCAGCCGTGTGTGGATATGTTCCAGCCGAGTGTGGATAGGTCCCAGCCGTGTGTGGATATGTCAAAGCCGTGTGTGGATATGTCCCAGCCGTGTGTGGATAGGTCCCAGCCGTGTGTGGATAGGTCCCAGCCGTGTGTGGATATGTCTCAGCCGTGTGTGGATATGTCCCAGCCGTGTGTGGATAGGTCCCAGCGTTTGTCTTTTGGGGTATGCCATACAAACACGGCTGATGTAATTATTATTCACTAAGAGGAGCCGCTAAATTATTACATTCATTTGCTTCATAGTTGAATACATTTTTCCAAAGCCCTTATTTCCAGCCCCGATCTCAGCAACAAGTAAATTGCTCACCAGTTAAAGCTGTTCTTCTTCGAAAAGAAAGGTGTGTTACCGTCCGCTTGAACGAAGAAGTGGCAGATTATGTGAAGTGCACCTGAACACCCACTTTATTTATAGGGTTACTCCTAAGTCTCGCCCTTGCGAAGTTCGATATCAACAGCCTGGTTTCAGATCAAGTGTTGACACTTTACAGAGAAAATTAGCTGTATTTTAGCATGTAGACCCCTGCTTGTAATTTTTTTCACGAAATGGCGTCAGTTACGACGTTGTAAGATATATCACGGGTTGTACGTTACGTTCATTAGACCTTCCCTATAGGTTCCAGTTGCAGTCTTCAATACGGAGCAGCTGCACAAAATACTATTCTTGCCACACGTTTGGTCATGCGAGATATAATTAGGGGGTCCACAATAAACATAATTCGCTACGATGTGTAAAGCTTTCATGCAACATATCAAATGTGATTCTGTCTGGTATGTTTTTGAACAGAACTACACCTGACACTTCATGTACCACGTACCGAACTAATCAAATGAAGAGACGGTTAAAATATAAGGAAAGGTTTACTGTATGTTCGTTTAAATTGTACCACATTGATGTATATCGCATGAGATACTGATAGGAACGTCATCTTCAAGAAATGTTGTCTCCGTGTAAAATATGCACCACTGACTTTTAATGTGTTGTGCTTCGCTATGATGTGTAATCCGGTTATGAATACGCGAAACCCAGTTACACGTGTATCGAGGGGTTATTTATCTAGATTATTCGTGGGTACTTTAAATTAAATTACAACAATAATTTTGTGGTGTGGGCTGTCGTGGCCCCAGAGCTGGGCCATTAACATGGCTTTTCGTCACACATGTTACAAGTAGAGGTATCACTTGTGTACCATTATATTTAGCCATGGAAGTTGACTCGTATAATCGTATGCCCTATGCTTCAAGCTTCAAGCATTTCTCAATATATCCCTTGGATTGTTTGATGTTCTTATGCACAACCGCTGTCTCCATTCTATTCAAGTTGTTTTGGTGAACGAGTACTTCCGTGTGTTCAATGTTGAGTGCACTTTGGTGAACTTGAATGGGTGGCCCCTCTTTGCAGACCGTGCGTTCTGCGTGACTAAGAAGCTAGCAAGAGGTATACTATATATTTTTGGCACCCCAAGTAGGTCGGCTCTCAGTCGTCTGGTCTCAAGCGTAGTGATGTTTAAAGCATTCGACCTATTTGGGTTGTCCATCTGGCTCAAAACCGGTATCATCGACGTTAGTGGCAGATTAACATAGGGGCAACTGGGGCACATGCTCCCGAGCCCCCAACTTCTTTGTTGGCGTAGCACTCCTCCAGGTCCTACTGGTAGCACTCCTCCTGGTCCTACTGGTAACACTCCTCCAGGTCGTACTCGTAACACTCCTCCAGGTCCTACTGGTAGAACCCCTCCAGGTCCTACTGGTAGCGCCCCTCCAGGTCCTACTGGTAGCACCCCTCCATGTCCTACTGGTAGCACCCCTCCAGGTCCTACTGGTAGCACTCCTCCAGGTCCTCCTGGTAGCGCCCTCCAGGTCATACTGGTAGCGCCCCTCCAGGTCCTCCTGGTAGCGCCCCTCCAGGTCCTACTGGTAGCGCTCCTCCAGGTCCTACTGGTAGCGCCCCTCCACGTCCTACTGGTAGCACTCCTCCAGGTCCTACTGGTAGCGCTCCTCCAGGTCCTACTGGTAGCACCCCTCCAGGTGCCACTGGTAGTACTCCTCCAGGTCCTACTGGTAGCGCCCCTCCAGGTCCTACTGGTAGCACCCCTCCAGGTCCTACTGGTAGCGCCCCTCCAGGTCCTACTGGTAGTACTCCTCCAGGTCCTACTGGTAGCGCCCCTCCAGGTCCTACTGGTAGTACTCCTCCAGGTCATACTGGTAGCGCCCCTCCATGTCCTACTGGTAGTACTCCTCCAGGTCCTACTGTTAGCGCTCCTCCAGGTCCTACTGGTAGCGCCCCTCCAGGTCCTACTGGTAGCGCCCCTCCAGGTCCCACTGGTAGTACTCCTCTAGGTCCCACTGGTAGTACTCCTCCAGGTCCTACTGGTAGCGCCCCTCCAGGTCCTACTGGTAGCGCCCCTCCAGGTCCTACTGGTAGTACTCCTCCAGATCCTACTGGTAGCGCCCCTCCAGGTCCTACTGGTAGCGCCCCTCCAGGTCCTACTGGTAGTACTCCTCCAGGTCCTACTGGTAGCGCCCCTCCAAGTCCTACTGGTAGCGCTCCTCCAAGTCCTACTGGTAGCGCCCCTTCAGGTCCTACTGGTAGTACTCCTCCAGGTCCTACTGGTGGCGCCCCTCCAGGTCCTACTGGTAGCACCCCTCCAGGTCCTACTGGTAGCGCTCCTCCAGGTACTGCCCTCCAGGTCCTACTGGTAGCGCCCCTCCAGGTCCTCCTGGTAGCGCCCCTCGAAGTCCTACTGGTAGCGCTCCTCCAGGTCCTACTGGTAGCGCCCCTCCAGGTCCTACTGGTAGCACTCCTCCAGGTCCTACTGGTAGCGCCCCTCCAGGTCCTACTGGTAGCGCCCCTCCATGTCCTACTGGTAGTACTCCTCCAGGTCCTACTGTTAGCGCTCCTCCAGGTCCTACTGGTAGCGCCCCTCCAGGTCCTACTGGTAGCGCCCCTCCAGGTCCCACTGGTAGTACTCCTCCAGGTCCCACTGGTAGTACTCCTCCAGGTCCTACTGGTAGCGCCCCTCCAGGTCCTACTGGTAGTACTCCTCCAGGTCCTACTGGTAGCGCTCCTCCAGGTCCTACTGGTAGCACTCCTCCAGGTCCTACTCGTAACACTCCTCCAGGTCCTACTGGTAGCACTCCTCCTGGTCCTACTCGTAACACTCCTCCAGGTCCTACTGGTAGCACTCCTCCTGGTCCTACTCGTAACACTCCTCCAGGTCCTACTGGTGGCGCCCCTCCAGGTCCTACTGGTAGCACCCCTCCAGGTCCTACTGGTAGCGCTCCTCCAGGTACTCCTGGTAGCGCCCTCCAGGTCCTACTGGTAGCGCCCCTCCAGGTCCTCCTGGTAGCGCCCCTCCAAGTCCTACTGGTAGCGCTCCTCCAGGTCCTACTGGTAGCGCCCCTCCAGGTCCTACTGGTAGCACTCCTCCAGGTCCTACTGGTAGCGCCCCTCCAGGTCCTACTGGTAGCACTCCTCCAGGTCCTACTGGTAGCGCCCCTCCAGGTCCTACTGGTAGTACTCCTCCAGGTCCTACTGGTAGCGCCCCTCCAGGTCCTACTGGTAGCGCCCCTCCAGGTCCTACTGGTAGCGCCACTCCAGGTCCTACTGGTATTCTAATATTCAGCTTTATATTCTAAATATGAAAGTGGGTACATATTAATGAATTTAGACTTTTTATATTTTATGTTTGCTTATTTTTTTAAAACGTTATACAACATATTTCGCCAATTAATATAACGCCAGTTTAACCCCCTAAAATCCGTTAAACGCACATCTAAGCCTGATGCCTACCTATCCCTTCTTCCGCACTCATAGGCCTATATGTTCCTTGTGGGTAGTGGTAGAGCTTTTTACGATAAATAATTGTTATTGCAAAACTGGGCACTGAGCGAATTCAGCCAATTTGTTCTGATATGTATTTCAAGCTATATGACCTACCAACTATAAAGAAAATACCAAAAAAAGAGTCCACTGTTTGTATAATAGACGCTTTCAGCAAAATGCCTAACTAGGCTAATACCGTGGCGTGTTACAATGTAGACTGTTCATGACAAAAAGACTTATTAGACTATGTGATTACCTCGTACTCCAGGAGAGCACTCAACCTGGGTAATGCCTGGGGTTTCATGACTCGACCAATCAGTACCTGGTACATGGTCATCAGATCGTCCATCAACCTCACAACACTAGCTTTGTCAAGCTGAAAGAGTGATTTCAGTGACGATCGACTGCAGGAAGGCGAGGTACAGCTTGTCCACAGGGTCGTTGTCCATCTGGTGGTTCCTGCCCTCGTCCTTCGTCAGCCGTACGAGTAAAAAAATTAATTAATAACTATTACAAGAAATAACAAAATCAACATTTTTGTTTTATTAAAGTAGCATTAAGTGTCGCAACGTGTTGTGGCTGAAATAGTTGTACGTTTCAGCCACACAAAAACCCGGACTGCATGGCAACTTCTTTATGGCGTACGATATGCAGAGCTGAAGCGAATGGCACATGCATCGGGTGTGTACGAAGTCCGGGTTCGCTTCTTTGAACCTGGTCGCCACCGAGTTGTGTGTTGCAGCCGTCAGTGGCCAGACCGACACACTTCGCTGGATCCAGATGCTGCTCATTGAGAAATGCGACAAGAGCTTCAGTGGTGGCTGCCGCTGCGCCACTCTCCAGGCTGACGAGCCCCAGGAATGTTGTCACTACCCTCCGCCTGGCCACGCTTGGGTACCGAATGACAACACACATCTGCCTTATGGCATAGGCGTCTGTGCTCTCGTCAATAACGCTGTCGCTGGAACTGCCTTCAGCAGTTCTTACCTCGTGGCTTGCCCCAAGACTCGGCGTAACAAGGCTGCGTATTTTGTTCGGTGGAACTGGGTGTCCTTTCATTGACGCCTCGAACATTTTCACCAAGGTGGTCAGTAGTTTGAACATTGGACTGAGAGGCAACATGGGCAACCAGCTTCAGCTCTGCCACTTTGACGGAAGTGTCCACCTTGATCGACGAAACACCGGCGTCAAAAAGAGTGCTGGACCTGGAAAAAAAGTGGAATTTTTTCGGTGCTTTTCCCTTTTTTCCATGCTGCACCAGATCGCCGTGGTGCGCGCGCACTTCGCAACGGCAAAAAAGACAGAACGTCTTCGTGTCATCCCCTGGAACCCTTCGAATCCATTCCTTTAAATTAGTTTATCTTTCCCATTCTGTACAGAATTTTTTTCCGTACAAACTCCACTTGCCCATTGCGATATTTACTAAGTAAGTTAGATCACGTTTGGCTAGCGTTGCGGCGGTTAAATAACACGTGATACGTCATCGACCAGACGAACACATGATGTTTACCATGTCCTGTACTTCTCGCCAAGCATTCTGATCAGGCGGGAAAGTAATTGTGAAAATAGCTTGTTGTGCCGCAACTCGCGCTGGTGCACTTATCGATATCGCGACTGAAATCTGCCCATCCCCTTTCAAGTAGGCTAATTGAATATTAATTTGTAGGGGCCTAGTTAGTGGATTCATGATAAAACTAGCTAATCTGCCAAAAACAATCAAATATAATAATAATACAAATATTTGACCTAAACAAATTCCACTTTTTTTAAAGAAGCCCAAAAGAAGCGGTGTGTGCTTAAAAAGAAGCCAAACAACCGCAACTCGCAATTGTTAAGATTTCCCAGCGGAACTGGACTAAAACGAGCCCAATTCCACGGGAAAACCGCGGACTTGGTAACGCTGTCCGATACATAGTTTGATTGATACCAAGTGGGCGGAGCTTAGCAACATAATAATATGTAAACATATACCACGCAATCGTACCACGCAATTAGATAATTATGCATGCACCTAGATTTTAGCGCAATAGAAGTTATATATTATTATTATCATATGCCTATATAATTTCCGTCACAAAAAAGTACACTTTGCATCCAGACGATTGTGTGTGCTACAAACGGTGGCGCCACAGCACGGAGACTGGATAATCGAGGCTAGACTAGGCGATAACGTGTGCGACAAACGGTGGCGCCACATCACGGAGTCTGGATAATCGAGGCTAAGTGCGACTGTGATGTTGGAGCTATGTCTGTGATGAGGTTTTATCCCCAGGCATAGCTATTCCATTATTGCGCTCTTAGTTCGGGGGGAGGAGGTGGCGGCTTTTGTTACTCTTGCCCCCAGCGGCAATTTGCCTCGTTAAGCCATGTGTCCACTACCTTTGCCCCAGCGGGATAAAAATTCACTTGTGGCGACGCGCAGTGGTGACATAGTTATGAAATAAAGCACAAACATTGACATTCTATACATCAGTACATAGGACGGGCATCAAGAGTTATGATAGACAATCGACGAGTAACTAATGTATTTTAGTACTGCAATCATGTTCGCTAATATGTTTATGAATATTAATAATGTTATTAATAACCAATGAAAATGGGCTATTACATTTTGCCGACTCGTATGACCGCAAGGAGGCAGCAGTGTTGTGTTGACTGGGATCTTTGTTTAGTAACTTATCTAATTTGCAGTGTCTACAACAGCCTACTTTGCAATAATGATGTGTTAACCGGTTCGGCAGTCATTTCGTTCCATTTAGCTATAATTCGACATCAACAAACCCGGTATTTATGTGTTGAACTGGGTGACGCATTGCCATTGGCGTTGAACTCAACTCCAATCAACTCGTGAGTTGAGGTTTCAGTACCGCCTACCGTAAGTTTCGTGGCCGCGGGTACCAGATAACCAAACATGTAATACCCGTGAGTCTCTGATAAACGTAAAAAATAGTGCCACAAAGCTAAGGCTAAGCAGTTGGTTATATCTGATGGAATTTCATCCAAAAACTAAACTCGGCCTCGGGACCTGAGCCTGAGGATGCAGGTGGACGATGCGATCTGCAAGACCAAGTCTTTGATTCACGAACGCATGATGCTGCTCTCTAAGACTAATGTCTAATAGTAATAATGTACCTGAAGTCAATCAAAGTCATTTCTAAAATACTTTAAAGAATTAAATTATGTTATAACAGATAAATTAGAAATTGAAAACAAATTTACTAATGTCTAATTACTAATAATTATAGGTAATAATCAGGCAAATTATATTCTACATCCACTTGGGTAACGGGAAGAACCTTTCGGTGTATAATTTCAACATTTGCGGTATGGATCCCACCTTGTTAACACTCGTACGTTTCTTTTGATTAGCCCAAGAGTTTTATTTGCTTTAGAGGTGATGTTATTGATGTGGGTTTTCCATTCAAGATCTCACTGTAATTTGACTCCAAGATACAGATGGTGACTGACAGACTTGAGAGTGACACCTTCCATGACATAGTCCATTTTTAGTAGGTTGTGAGTTTTATACATATGGTGTGTATAGCAATTTTTCTGGATTACAGATAATTTCTGGGCCCAGAGTGACATTTTACAGAGATCATTTTGAAAGGTAACTGTGTCAGCAACACTGTTAATTATCATGAACAGCAGACAATCATCAGCAAATAGTTTAATGTGGGAAGTAATATTTTTTCCAATATCATTTATGTATAACAGAAACATAAGCAGTGCAAGCACAGTACCATGGAGAACATCAGAAAATATTTTAATTTTATGTAAAGCATCACCGTCAACTACAACCCGCTGTGCCTATTTGTAAGCCTAGAACTGATCCAATGCCATGTCTCTCCCTGGATGCCAGTCTTAGTTTGAGACGGAGCTTCTGGAGAGGGAAAGTGTCGAAAGCTTTGGAGAAATCTAGGATTATTGGGAGTTGATCAGGATGTTTTTTTATCAAGATGTGCCACGATAGAGTGATATAAGACATGTTTTACATGATTTACAGCACACCGAAGTGAGAGAACAGTAATTTTTTGGTAGCCCTCTGTCACCTTTTCTGAAAATGGCACATGTATGAGTGGTTTGCCAATCATCAGGTAGTTCTCTTTTGTAGAAGGAGAGATTAAAGATGAATTGTAGAATTGGTGCTATTTCACCAGAATAGTCCATAAGGATTCTGACAGGGATTCGATCTGGACCAGGTGCTTTATTTACTTGTAAGTTTTCCAAAAGATTCTGAATTCCTTTGCATTAGAAATTAATATCTGGCATGGATTGATAAGGACTATCTCCCTTCGAGTGCATATTCTCTAGATCTTCTTTTGTGAAAATTTATTGAAATTGGTGGTTTCAGAGCCTCTGCTTTCCATACACTGTCAGTTGTGTTAGCGTCATTGAAATGTTGTGGGGAGATACCGACCTGGTCTCGTAAATGTAAAACCAAAATCTTTTAGGTTTCTCATTTATTGTAGTATCTAATACATTCTTAACATAGTCATCATGGGGATCTACTAGTAATTGCTTTATTTCGTTTCTGACCTCCCTATACTTTGTCTAGTGTTCTTGTTTTTGGGTTTTTCTAGCTCGGTCATACAGACGCTTACATTCCCTCATTTTTCTCTTTGTGGTTCTGCTGATCCGGGGAAGTTGAGCTCTGTAACATTTTTCTTCATATTGACGTGGGGCGTGGTAGTGTAGTGATTAGAACACCAGACTCAATCAAGAGAATGCAGGTGCGAATCCTCTTGTTGCTGTTTTTAAACTTTGGTAATTTCGTTCAGCCTGCATTACCTCAGTTCAGACCTGGGTTCGATTCCGCTTCAACGATTCCGATTCCGAATCCAGCAAACCTTTCCGATTCCAACTCCGGTTGTCTCGGTTCGATTCCGACTCCAGCAGACTTTTGCCATTCCAATTCCGATTCCAACTCCGGTTGTCTCAGTTCTATTCCGACTCCGATTCCGACTCCAGTACAACTTTTGATTCCAATTCTGACTCCAGTACAACTTTTGATTCCAATTCTGACTCCAGCACAACTTTTGATTAAAAAATTGTGCTCGGTTTTATTCCGATCAGTTTCGCAAAGGCTATGATTATGTATACAAATCGCAGGTGTTATGGCATGAATTGATTGAATTTCAGGTGTGACAAGGCATATCAACTCTTCTGACAAACTGTGCAGTTGACCAACTGTAGGCAATTCACAAGTCACAACTATGTTTCAAAGGGTAGGATGCAAGCATGACTGATTACAACCAAATGATTTAATCCTTTAGAAGGGTTTGTATGATTCTGTGCAAACACTAGCAGTGAGAAATCAGTAAAAGTAAATTGCAATTAACCATGGTCTAGGTATGACCAGGCCAGATCTGAACCAGGCATATGAAAATTCTTCTGACAAACTGCCAATAAAACCAAAGGATTTAATCCTTCAAAAGGATCTGTGGCTTTTCTGAGCAAACACTAGCAGTGACTGGCCAGTGAGCAGTGAGATACCAATAAAAGTAAATTACAATTAGTCATGGCACATGTGCATGATGAATCCAATTCCACTCAATGTGATTCCGATTACAACTCCACTCCAAATGATTCTGATCCTGATTCCACTCCAAATGATTCCGATTCTACTCAAGTAACTCCAAGTGATTCCGACTCCGATTCCACTTAATTAACTCCAAACGATTCCGACACCTTTGATTCCGATTCTGGAGTTGGAATCACCCCAGGTCTGCCTCAGTTCACTCATTTGTATAAATGATTACCTGGCCATATAGACAGGTGGATATGTGAACGAATAGTCTTCGTGCAGTAATTGCAGCGTTGCTGAAAGCTTTCCAGAGAAGTCGAGATGACGTTGGAATGAACAGGTCTGCCAGGGGGTGAAGGGTAAGGAACATTGAGCAGTCCCAAGGACGCGATATAAGAACGTACCCTTTTTCACTACCACTAGGTGGTGGCGTGGTAGGAACTATATGCGTATACTTTCATGCTGCGTAGCTGAAAGGTGGTGAAACGTTGCAAAAAAGGTGAAATTAACTGTGAAAAATGAATAAAAATTTTACAGTTATTGCAATCACCAGTCTGGTTAATCTCTTCACGATTAATTGTTTAATTAGTGTAACTTTTATGATTTGTAGCAGTAGCAACATGACGGACACTGTGTCGTTTGCGGTGGTCGACCAGGCTATCAACACCCTGAAGAAGGTGAATGAATACATCAACGCTGGCATGGACACAACCATCGATGTCGCCCAGGATCTTGTTGAGAACGATAAAGGTCAGTCACATAGGGTGTCACCTAGGTCAGTAAGCTCATCTTCAGGGCTTTAAAAAGGGGATTCGAGAGTACATAATCAGCCAGGGATTTCTGGGTTGATTTCTGAAAAGGGGGGTTCGTTCTAAGTATGGGCATGGGTTGTAACAGTAAACTAAGCCATGATACAATATGCATTGCGATATTTGTGTCATGATACAGTACGCATTATGATACGTAACGATACACAGTTGTAAAAGTTGTAAATTTATTTGCGCCGCATTACACAGCTGTAAATGTCTACTGAATTTGTCTCTGCGTTGACTACATTACAAATGGGTAGATTCAAAATGGTCTCCAAGGCTTGCTTTTGACGTAGTTTTATCTTTCAACATGATAAAACTTTGGAAAATACGTTTGTATATATCATGAAAGTTTTGTATCGTGAAAAAAGTGTCACGATGTATAGATGAATTGCTGCAGCAATAGTCTCTCCGTAGTTACAAATGAGACTATGCATAAGGTGCTGTCAACTTAACTTGGTCTATGAAAATATGTGTGCTATGATTCACACCTCTGTGTAGATCTTGCAGCTGTACACATATTGATCTGTTCTACGTGTTGTACATTCATATTCATATTTTGTACATTTATATTGATCCCGTACGTAATGATGGTGGATATCGTAGTTGCAATTCATCCATCTAACAACAACATGTATTTTATATTACAAACTTTGTGCCTATATAGTATCAAGTAGTTTGTGACTCTGTCCGACTGTCTGTCTGTATTTCCTTCATATCTCCATCAATTTTGCACGCATGGGGCTGAAATTGTGTAGGCGTGCCCACGGGGATGGTTTGTACTTTAAAACAAATGGGGGTGGGGATATTACGAAGAAATCTATGTCGACATTTAACGTAGGTTGCGTAACTCAGAACAATAGTATGTACACTTATTAGTAGCCTTATGCCTGTTTTCTACAATTTTACAGAGTTTTGTGATCCACGTCAAACGTCCACATACGTTCTTTCGTACGGTACAAACGCTCCGTGGAATCAGCAGTTGTACATGATTTTTGGGGTATGAAATTGTCATTGCCACTGTCGGACCAAAACTTGACTGGGTGGTGCAAGGAGTCATAAGCTGTTGCAGTGGCTGCATTTGGCTAGTAATAAATATATTGATGTATGGTGAATTTAGCGACAGAGAAGAGCAGCAAGAAGGTGACAGACCTCCGGAGCATCATGTTGGACTTCACTCGCATGGACCGTGACCTACAGCAGTTCCGTGCAGCAGTGGAGCTCGTCAAACGACAGGTACGCAACACATGCAATTCGCATTAGTGGATAGTGCAATCCAGGCTTGCTTAACAAGCCCAACCATGAGACTCCAACCAAAACCATTCACAGGTCATCTTCATAATTAGTTGTGAACGTTTCCTTATAAACATAATCTGCCATGATTGTGTTACCTTGGCAACAATATCGCAGTGAACTAAATAAATTCTAGACAGTTCACATATCTAAGATATTCTGGAAAGGTTACTATCGAAAACAAATTTATGGTAAAGTTGCCAAATTGTAATGTTCAAAGCTATGGGGCATTTCCAAAAACCAGGCTTAAATGTCCCTAATGATTGTTGCAGATTTACAAAAGTACACTGGAAATGTTAATGCCTTGGAGCTGCATTCTCATTTTTCGCTATCTCATTTAATTAAAAATTGAACGTATCTAGTATTGACTATGACATGCTGACTCATGTGTGCACATTTTTTAGTTAGTTTTAATGAAATCACACAGCAAACTATTAAATTCATTTTGGTCTGACTGACAGATATAAACATCGACGAACCTGATTCGTGATGTGCAAAATTAATCGAGAAAACCGTTTTAAACAATCCAGACTGATGTTTGATTGTTGCTTTATGCTATTTCATGGTGTGCCAAATCGGCTGTTTCACAGTTTGAAACTAGGTGCTAACACATAATACTCTTGCACGTCCAAATGGAGGACAATATAACCCACTAATTGTGTGACTGAGTAACAGTTGATGTGTCTTCAGACAAATAGAACGTTTGTGTTTTAGTGTAAAAAAGGTGCTGTGGAAGACATGGAAAAACTTCTCGATGAGAAACTCGCTGAGATCCAGACAGAGAATACAGACGAAGAACTGAAACTTGATGAGAAATACACAGACTTTGAACAAAAAATACGTGACATCCTACATCCAGGTGATATATATATATATATATATATACACATGACACATGTTGTGTTTGTTTTAAGGAAACTAGCTGGTCTGTATTGGATTACCTTTGAATCAGGGAACTGCACAAATGAACAGGCCCTACACTATGAGTTAAAATTAACAAGATATACACTTTCGCAATACTGAGCAATACTGACCAACCAAATGAACACATCTTTGGTGTCTCTGTAACTTACAAATGTTGAAAAATCTTTTAGTTTTAAATGTGACTCAGGCAATTTGGTCAGGAAGCCTAGTCCTTTATGTTGAAAGATGTATTGGATTAAATGATATATATTTATAATGGTTCTAACTTTAGGATGTTACTGACTGCTATGGTGGTGTAATTGTAAAAGTTGCAGGCGTACCATTTGTCCACATTGTATTGCCCAGTATTGTGGAAATGCACGGGTATACATTTTTTTTATAAGTCATGGCATTTCATGCATATTGTTGCAAAGCAATTGCATTTGAATTTTGAAGTTGAAGTCTTAGTTCTTATGCTAAACCTTTATTAAAGTAAAATGACCAGAAATCATCATTTAAATGTTTTATGTCCTAGAAGTTTGCTTATTCCCTGCATTCCACCAGGTGTCACTGTGTGTGATTCACTGTGACTGTGGTAGGTGGCGCCTGCTCTCGGCCAACTAGGCTATCTCCTGTTATGGGCCCAGACTTCAGTTAGGTTTTATCCACAATTACCCACATAAAGAGTCCCTAGGACAGTAATAATTGTGCATGATGTGTGATTTTTCCGAGCACTTTTGCATCGGATAAGTGAGTAAAGTTAATATTTCATTTTTCCAACAACTCTGCTGATATGCAGCTTTCAACTGCTCGCATATCAGCACAGTTGCTATTCTGCAGAATGCACCAACATTTTTAATCAGTCTCCAGGCTCGGTAGAAATTGAGGGGTATCAGCTTTGGGTGTGTTTCTGAAAAACACGGTGTGTCAAAATTCGAAGGGAAGTGGTTGAGGGCATGACAGTGGTGGATAGATATGACGAAATAGTTTTCAGTCATGCTGCAATTACTGTGCGTTCAGATATGTCAAACACATTTATAGCCAGGTACTCATTTATTCAGCCGAGTGAACTGAGCAATGTGGTGTGAACGAAATTGCCCATGCTTCGAAATGGCAGCAGGAGGATTCGAAACATGGTCTTCTCAATTGAGAGCCATAACTCCACGTTCTAACCATTACGCTACTGCACCCTGCATTAGCGTCTTTAGTTGGTGTATACTATCATCATGTACGCATACATACATAGTACACATTAGTGCAGTTCCAATTAATTGATTTCATCGACGATTGATTAGTTCATGCTTCCGATCACAATCTTGTGTGATCAGTGGTTTTTGATTATATCATTCTGAATTCCATTCCGTGTCGTTCCATGAATATGTCTGAAATCATGACATGATAATGAGTACAAATATGGCATGAAGAGAGAAAACTTCTGATTGGCTATGCCTGCCCCCTTCTCCCAGTTACTAGCCAATGAAAACATTCATATTATTATGCTGATGATACATCAACAAAGTCGGGCGTGAAAAGGAAGGACTGAAGTAATTTTCTCGATTTCCGTCGGCAGTTAGTGACATGGCAGAGAACGAACAAAATAATGAAAGAATTGGACTTCAGTATGCCTGATGTAATGCCACTGCCAATTGGCTGGATCCGGCGAGCGAGCATACCCTGCATGTCTATGTAAATACCACAAGACCGTGAAACAACAAGTAAAATTATTTGTTTCCCTGTCAATGATAGATATTGTTACATGGATACAAATAGAAACAAAACAGTGATATATATATATATATATATATATATATATATATATATATATATATATACCAATATATATTGGTTGCTTGGTTAGATAAATCAATGATAAATCATGACAATTTTCCCGATTCCCAACACTAATATATGTGTGTGTGTGTGTGTGTGTTTGCTACAGAGGAAGGTTTGCCGTCGCAAGCTCAGCCGACCCAGGTGGATGATGACATTGCAGTAATGCAGGAGGTGAACACCAAGTGTCCGTACACCGGCAAGGAGATGGTGCATCCCGTGAAGAACAAACGCTGCGGCCACCACTACGACAAGGAGGGGATCATGCAGCTGATGAAGAACCGCAAGGGACGAGCCAAGTAAGGATCACTCCCTTCATTTACTTCATTTAGTAAATGTTGTCTATCAGTAAATAATAATTAAGAGGTCTAATATTTAACTCAAGAAAAAGTCTGATTTCTGCTAAGCATATTTTACTTTTATAGATTTTTTACAGGTATTAATTAAATTTAAATGGTGATTTTGGTGGGAGAGGAGCTATCCTGATGCAGAGAACTATTAAATTTATTTTGGCAAGCAAAAGTAGCCATGTGTAGCCCGCCTCTGTATACTGTGACAAGTTATTTACACTTTCACAAGTTATGTGATCTGGTGATCAAAAGTCGATTATTTGGATGAATTTAACAAAAGTATGCACTTCTTCAGTAAACCATCTGTGCATATTACTTGAACTATTGACACACCACAGATTTGAACATCAATAAGATTTAACAAGATTCAACAAGATTACCATCCAGGGCAAAGGCCCAGATGACAAGTGGACAAGGAAGCCATTGACTTATCGAGAGTCCAACATTTTTTTCCCGCCCTCCTGAGATATGTGTCAACCTTGTTTTTTAAACATATTCGTGCTGCTAGCAGTTACACAATCTATAGATAATTTGTTCCATTTATTTATTGTCCTCTGTTAGAACGAGTACTTCCTGATATCCAATCTACACTGATCCTTTACTAATGTTACCTCATGTCCTCTAGTTCTATTATCTTTCTTTAGTGAGAAAAAATATTTCTATTTTCATACCCATTCTATATCTTAAAAACTTCAATTTGAATACTCTTAACCTCCATGTCTCTAGGGTGGTGAAGCCACATTCTTTCAGGTGTTCTTCATAAAGGTGAGAGAAAGTTGGGATAAGTGAGATCCAGACTCTATGTTCAGGGAGTTCATAAAGGTGAGAGAGATTTGGGATATGTGAGATCCAGACTCCGTTTTCGACTTTTCGGGGAGTTCATGAAGGCGAGAGAGAATTGGGATAAATGAGATCCAGACTCTGTTTTCAGGGAGTTCATAAAGGCGAGAGAGAGCTGGGATAAGTGAGATCCCAACTTTTTTTCAGGGAGTTCAGAAAGGTGGGAGAGAGTTGGGATAAGTGAGATTAATACTTGACTGGAAATGTGTCTAATCCTGTCTCGGACCACAGAAGATTTCTACTCCCATGTGCCAAGTTATATAGTCTGGGTAGTGCGATTTATTACATTACATTGCTTGTGCTGCATGTTGCAGATGTCCTGTCGGAAGTTGTGTCAATGACAAGCCTATAATGGCAGCCGACCTCGAGGACGACAAAGAGCTGAAGCGATACATCGAACGGAAGAACAGACAGACCACCAAACGACAGAAACATGCCCCAATTGTTATGGTATAAATGGTTAGGATTCTGTTTCAAGTTTATATAGCTGCATGTGTTAGAGTAGAGTAAGTTAATGTGTCTGAATACAAGAGAATATTTCAACAAGTGGTTTAGAAGTTTTGAGTTGCCATCAGAAAAGCTATTACAAAAATGTTCGGTTTCAACTACCAATTGTTTAAAATGCTTGTGTTTTTAAACTATTTAGGGACTGTTCAATTTATAAGAAGTGCATTAAGTTAATGCAAGATAGTTAATACTGACTTGTGTTCTGTGTGTCTTGCTGAAAACAGTGGGTTATTTAGAATATTCTGTTTTGTTTCAGTGACCTTGTCAATTTGTAACTATTCATATACAACGGAACCTCACTATTAAGGTCATCCTCAAGACTGACCCAAAGAAACCCAAATAATGAGGTGATTATTGGAAGGACCAATTTTGTATACTTTACTGTTATGGAAATAACTTGTTACTGGTGGTTGTATTACCGAGGTGACTGTAATGCGAAGTTCGACTGTACTGTAATTTTTTATCATTCTATGAATAAATGTTATGCCAATTGTATTTTCCAGTTTCAAGATGAATGTTTGGATAACAAATAGTTATACAGTGTAGAAAATGTGTAAGTATCACTTATAATAGGCTACTGTTCGAAGCAAAAGAGAAATGCCTGTCCTTACTTGCTTAATCTTCTTCATGCGTACTGGTGCGTAAGGTAGAAACAAGACATCTCCACTTCTGTCAGTCTACAGTCTGCTTAGCAGCCCGGCCCTAGCCGAGGTGCATTTTCTGTAATTCCACATCCACAGTTTTCCTGGGTGTTTTTCGTCATCCTTGTTTTCCTTTGGGATTCCATCTCAAAGCTGTTGTGGCTGTATTGTCAGACATCCGGCCTGATAAAACTGAGAACATGGATATTTGACTTGACATAGTAATAAGCAAGGAATGGTATCACGTTGAGGCTTCACATATTTAATGTTAACACTGTGACCAAAACACGAGGACGAGAAGGAAGTTCACTTCTCTAAATCTGATAACTCCAAAATAACCAGTCAGTCTGTTTTGTATCGACACAGCTCACAGGAACAATAACCAGTCAGTCTGTTTTGTATCGACACAGCTCACAGGAACAATAACCAGTCAGTCTGTTTTGTATCGACACAGCTCACAGGAACAATAACCAGTCAGTCTGTTTTGTATCGACACAGCTCACAGGAACAATAACCAGTCAGTCTGTTTTGTATCGACACAGCTCACAGGAACAATAACCAGTCAGTCTGTTTTATATCGACACAGCTCACAGGAACAATAACCAGTCAGTCTGTTTTGTATCGACACAGCTCACAGGAACAATGGAACGTGAATTCCTACAATTTGTAGCTGTCACTATAAAGCAAAGAAGACATCAAGGTGAAAATCAAGATGTAAAAATTTTTATAATTATATCAAATACATGTATGGTAATTGAGGGGGTGCAGGAAGTGGGAGGTCGGTGCTAAAAATTGGTGGGAGGCAGGGCTTGGTGAATTAAAAAATGAATTGAAATTATTCAATTCCTGAATTTGAATTGAAAGATTTTCACCAAGCAGAATTTTAATTGAAAGATTTTGAGTAAGGTTTTATTTCCAGTGTGGTCCTCAATCCAACCCTAGAATTATATATAAACTCAACGTTTTTGTAGCAGCTAAACATACATTTGTACACCATTTTAAAGATCTGAGGTGAGAATGTTAATTTTGTAAAAATTTGAACAAAGTGTCTGCGTGGCAATGTTACCATGTGGCAAATGGAAATTTGAAAAAAATTCTGAAGTTCTGCTCAAATCAAACTGTGGTAGGGTATGATGAACTTACTTTGAATTCAATAGAAGTTACAGCTCCTTCTCAAAGATAATATTTGTTGTCTGCCTGCACATATCTGAAACCATGCCCTTTGTGTGTGCTAGGAATGTGTGAAGCCATAGCCACTCCAATTGTCTTGCTACTCCTGCATTGTTTCATTGAGCAGGTATTTCTGAAACCATAAAATGATCAGCCTACTGGTCTTTCCATATTGTTTGAATAATGGCTCGGCCATTGTCTGTACATTATTTACAATTCTAGCAGTTGGAATAACATGCAAACAAACCTGATATTTTGTAAGTTTGCAGCAATGGATGTAATAGAAAAGTAATAGACTATTATCTATTACTCTAAGATCTATTTCTATTATTTAAAAAAAAGTTCCTCTATTACACAAAAAAACATCTATTATATATTACTATTATCCCATGCGTTTGCATTGGAAAAACTCATAAATTTGGAATTGAAAGATTTGAACTGGAATTGGAATTTCAATAGAAAAAATTAATTGAAACAAAATGATTTGAGTTGGATTGATTACATTGAATTGAAGGAATTGGAATTGATTAAATGTAATGTACCCCAGCCTTAGTGCGAGGTCCTAGGATGGCCTAATAATATTTTGACCTATCCCATAACCGTCTGTGGTCGTTGGGGCACCTCTGATGATAATCGCACAATCTGTTTCCATCTTTGCCGGTCTTTTGTGGCCATTTGTGATTCGTAGAAGTCGAGGCCTGTCCATTCTGTGATGTTGTCATTCCAGTTATTTTTCTGCCTGCCTCCTTTCCCTCTCACTGTGCCTTGCAGGGTGGTTTTTGCCAGGCCAGTAGTAGGTTAATAATATTACTATATCTTAATTACACATCACAGATTTACCACAGACGACAACGGGGGATATTGACAAAGGTGTATATGTAAGCAAAATCATTATTTACACTCGCATATTTCTTTTCTTTAAGTCGTACAGCATAAATGCCATCGAGAGCATTACTTGGAAGTTTTACCTGGTGAATCAAACCCTACCTCCGGATGCAGTTCTGTTAACGTTCACCAGATGTCGCCACTATTTCACGTTTGCCAATAAGCGCAGGTATCAGGAAATCATGTTTGGCCTGTACGACACGACAAAATATCACGGCAGTGGTTTACGTACCACATAATGGGGAAACAAAACGTTCTTGTTTATTGCCTCAGCGAAACGCTTAACTAATTAGATGGATACATGAAGTAAATGCGGTATTTTATGGTAGGAGTATTTATTATTTTGTTTTACCCCCACTGAAAGCCTAAACGACTGGAAGTCTCGCATAACTATGATTGTTCTAACGTTAACTGTCACAAAAGTTATGCATACTTATCCTTTTTTTGGTTAACCTAGAACTAAAACTTCTCCGTGTGTATCGAAATGTCATTTACGGGGGGGGGGGGCATCGTGCCTCCCTCTCTTTTACATATTATTAAACAGCACTTGGGCGTTTTCCAAACAGACTTGGGATGTAGTTGGTTTCTTATTGAGACCTGAGCATAATTACGTGTGAAATTCACCGTTGAATGACACTTGAAGGCCTCACCACAAGTAACAGCTTATAGCGTTCCAGGGTGTGTGTCGGTCAAGGGTCGTATTTCGATAAATTCCTTGCAATCTGCGGCGCCGGTTTGACGATGTCAGTCGTGATAAGTGGCCTGCAATCATCGAGCGTGAGATTTAAGTAGTTTGAATCTATTGAAAGGGCGTGTCTGGTAAATATATCCTTTGAGAGGTAGTGGTTTTCATTTATGTAAACCAGAACTCGGTCATTAAGCAGTTGAATCTTGGAAAGCTGCCCTCGATTTATTTCTGTATATGCGACAACGGCAGCGATCACAGTGACTTAATTCCTGCAACGGCAGCGATCAAAATGACTTCCTGCATTAAACTTCTCTCCTTAGTTCATTTAGCCCATCGCGAATCAGGTTCGTTGACATTCACATATTTAGTGCGTTTAAAGCGAAGCAAAAGTCACCGTTAGGGGGCTACCCACATTACTTACTTACTTAATCCTCTTGGACCCTTTAGGAGCATAGGGCGTCAACCATATTTCTCCACCTCACTCTCTTCTGGGCTAGAGCTTTGGCCTCTTGCCAGGTGACCCCCACTTTATCAAGATCTTGTAGTGTGGAGCGTCTCCAGTTGATTTTTGGCCTTCCTTGTCTTCTCTTTTCTTGTGGGTTATAGTCCAGTGCTTGTTTGGTAGTATTTGTTGGATCTTTTCTGAGTGTGTGGCTAATCCAGCTCCATTTTTAGTCATCTTGATTGTAGTGCTTATTTCTTCCTGTTTGGTTTTCTTCCAGAGCTCTTTATTTTGTATTTTGTTAGGCCACCATACCTTAAGGATGTATCGGAGGCGACTGTTGATGAAGACTTTGAGTTTGTTGTTGAGAGACTGAGTAGTTTCCCACGTTTCACAGCCATAGAGAAGAACTGGTTTAACGTTGGTGTTGAAAATGCGGATCTTAGTGTTTATGGATAGTTGGGAAGAGAGCCATACAGGGCGTAGGGTTCTGAAGGCATGGTGAGCGTAGCTCCACATCTTTGTCAGCTCCACCATTTGTACTGATGTTGCTCCCGAGGTAGATGAAGTCTTGTACTTCCTCAACAGTACCACTTTCTAGTGAGATGGGTTCGGAGGATCTGCTGTTGACTTTCATCACCTTTGTCTTTCCCACATTGATCTTAAGACCCAGTTGGCTGCTTTTTTCTTGAAGTCTTTCTGTTTTTTGTTGCATGTGTTTATGGGTTTCTGAGAGTAGTGCTAGATCATATGCAAAATCCAAGTCTTCTAGTTGTGAGAACAAGTTCCACTGGATCCCAGTACGATGGTGTTCTGTGGATCTTTTCATTGTCCAGTCTATGGCTATCAGAAAGAGCAGTGGAGATAGCAAGCAGCCCTGTCGTACTTCAGTTCCAATCTGGAAGCCTTCTGACTTGTCCATTACAGATTACATGACCAGTGAAACCTTCGTACATGTTCTTTATTAGGGTTACAAATTTTGTGGGTAAACCATAGTGCCTCAGGAGCTTCCATAGAACTGTCCTATCGATACTATCGAATGCTTTTTCGAAGTCCACAAAGTTTATGTAAAGGTAGCTCTGCCATTCAATGCATTGTTCAACGATAATCCTGAGTGTAGCAATGTGATCTGTGCAGGATTTATCCTTTCTAAAGCCAGCTTGTTCCTTTCTTAGCTTCTTGTCAACTGTTTCTTGTATCCTATCCAGGATGATACGGCAGAGAATTTTACTGGGCACTGATAGAAGCATGATCCCTCTCCAGTTCTTACATTCACTGAGGTTGCCTTTCTTGGGGATTGTAACTAGCATACCTGTCTTCCATTCAGTTGGTATTTCCTCTTTATCCCAGATCTCATTTAGCACGCTATATAAAACGTCTGTGGTGGCCCCAATATCAGCTTTTAAGACATCAGATGGTATATTGTCAATTCCAGGTGCTTTGCCTAGATTCAGTTTTTTGATGGCTCTCTTGATCTCCTCTTTGGATATCCTACCACAATTAATGTTAAGATCTTCAGTTGCTTCCTCGATGTCTGGGATTGAATCTGGTGGAGGCCTATTCAAGATATCTTGGAAATATTCTTTCCAGCGTTGTAACTGTAGAGATTCCTTAGTGAGAAGATTTCCCTGTTTGTCCCTGATGGGGCGACAAGTGCTCTTGTTCTTCCCTGCTAGCTGTCTGGTGATCTTGTATAACTCTCTGGAGTTGTTTTTCCTAGCTGCGATCTCAGCCTCGTTTGCTAGTTTTTCGGCATATGTTTTCTTGTCCCTCTTTGTCTTCTTTTTAACTGTTTTGTTTCTTTCCTGGTATTCTTGCTGCAGTTATTTTTCCATGTGTCATCTGCTTCCTTGTTGAGTTTCATTTTAGTCTCCCTTCTTGCCTCAATAGCTTCCCAGGTGTCGCCTGTAATCCAGTCCTTCCTCCTAGCTTCCCAGCAGCCTAGTACTTGTTCACAGGTGTCGGTAATTGCATTCTTGCATCTTGCCCACTTTTCATCAATGTTTTTTCCCTCGTCCAATGCTTGGAACCTGTTCCATAGTGTGATTCCCAGTTCCTGTTGTATTTTAGTATTTTGAAGTTTTCTTATCTCTAACCTTCTTTGTTCCTTGTTATCCGTTTTCTTCTTTGCTGCTAGCTTCATTCTAAATTCACCCACAAGGAGGTGGTGGTCGGAGTTAATGTCAGCTCCTCTTTTCACTCTGACGTCTAGAATCACTCTCCTCCATTTCTTGGTGATTGTTATGTGGTCAATTTGGTTTTCCGTCTATAAATCTGGTGATATCCATGTGGCTTTGTGTGTAGGCTTGTGTGGAAAGAGGGTTCCTCCGATTATCAGTTCATTGAGAGTACAGAAATCTGCAAACAGGAGACCGTTCTCATTCATCTGTCCCAGACCTTCTTTCCCCACTGTGCCTTTCCAATTGTCATTATCCTTTCCAATCTTGGCATTCATATCCCCATAACAACTTGGATATCCCTCTTCGGTAGTTTTTGGGTGACTGTTTGCAGATGTTGGTAGAAGGTCTCTTGCTCTTAAAATTCAGCAGAGTTGGTTGGTGCATGGCAATGTATAATGGTGATGTTCCGACCTTTTGATGTAAACCTGGCTGTGATGATTCTCTCCGAGACTGGTTCCCATTCGATGAGACCTTTTGCTGCATCCTTTGAGAGGAGCAGCCCTACTCCATGTGTGTGCCCATCTTCTTTTCTATCATTCCCAGAGTACAAGTAAGTTTCTCCAGAGCTAGTTGTAACCTTCCCAAAGGTGTTCCATCTGCTTTCACAGACTCCAATGATGCTCAGCTTGTATCTTCTCATTTCTTTGGCGAGCTGTGCCAGTTTTCCTGCCTGGTACAGTGTCCTGACATGCCAACATCTAATTCTAATTTTTGACTTGAGCTGTAGCAGACTCTTCCTCCCTTGGGCTTCCTGTTGTATTTCTCCCAAGGGATTCATACGCACCCTTCCAAGACAGCCTGCTTTGCTCAGATCGAGGTGTGGTTGAGTATTCATGGTTTCGGTTTCTGTAATCGATTTCAATAACAACTGAGTGGGTGATTAGCCCAAGCCGCTGTGCCCACAAGTTTTCCGCAGTAGTCGTAGACCATTTTCCTCCCGGGCTCCATGATCAAGATATGTGGCTGGACTGTGCTTTGTCTGATCACTCGCCCCAGACCTGTCCGGTATGGTTGGACCTGCCAGGAGTTGCCTCCCACCGGTATAGCTCAGGGGGTCATAGGGGTACACAAGTCTCCTTACCACGACAAGGTAACAGTCCACAAGGAAGAAGCACATTAAAGGGGTTAATAAAATCAACCATTTGCAAATACAATACAAATATCACGGCAGTGGTTTACTTTGTTTTCGTTTGTTTTTTTAAATTGGAGATTCTGGTCAAATCTCAGTTTTTCTGGCGGCTGACATGTTGACCCGGGCGCTGACGCGTGGTGACTAAGCAACCAATAAACGAACAGACCTTCAATCGGTTCTTTGAAATCGGTGCAGCTGATACTTCCGCTGCGACGCATTAAGTGCATTCGACGGAAAGTCCAAAATATGTTGTAGAGGTCATACCTCAGTTAGTCTTCTTGGTTTTAATTGTAGTTGCAAATGGTTTTGTTTTAGTAACTCTTATAAGCGCATAAAACCCAAACCTTTACTTTTGTATCCCTTTATATTATATGCGCAGTCGGTTGAATAAAAGAAGGTGTTCTTTTGTAAAAAAAATCCTCGAAAAGAACTGATCGCAAGATCGGGTAAGCTATGAAAATTTAAATAACATTATATTATAGTAGACAGAGACAGAGTTGTCTTTGTTTATTCGCTCGATTGCGATCGGGCCCAGTCAAAAATGATGTAATAGTTCGTCTGATGGTTTCATCATAACTAGACAAGACATTTTCACAAACGAGCTAGCACGTCGTAGTGGAAACTAGACAAGTTTGATTTTTTGCTAAAACGAGACAGGCAAACATTTAACTGCGGAAGGAATTGCTTTAATGCAAGTTTTTTTTTAAGGAACCACCTTGGCCGTCGATTCGTTTAACCTTCGCGGCACGTGCGGCCTTAATCACTTCCTGTTCGTTCTATTGCAGTCCACAACAGTTGCCGGATGTCACGTTCGCTGTGCATAAGTGACACACTCTTCTATCAGTGGCCATATTTCGTGATAAGAACGCTTGTTCACGCTTGAACGGAGATTGCATCAGCTGGTGTAAATACGCTGAACGTAACGACCCCGTGTCGATTCCCTGTCGAACAGTACGTTATTTGGACAAGGGGCTATCCAAAAAGTACTTCACGCTATTTTTTTTAGTTTTTGAGACCCCCTCACACGCTTGTCACACTTCGTAGCGCTGGCCTGTACACCCCCTAAAACTACGTTCGTTTTGAGAAAGACCCTTCAAACATATTACGCATGCATCTATTTTTCACAAAGTTTAGTCCGCATTCCTTTTCCGTTCGAATTCGGTTGCAATATGCCACAAACATGACATAACAATCTGTGGTATCAGTCTGACAGCTAGACGATCAAAAATAACTTTTTTTTTAATAACGAACGTAGCGATCGCCAAGACACCCCCACCCCCATGACGTAAAGCTCCGTAACAGTTACCCGGGCACCCCCTCCCCCCACACACACACCACCACTCCCTGGGCGTGACGTACTTTGTGGATGACACCTAATATACCACACCTGTCAAGTCTCCCGGCCAAATCCCTGTCGTTCTGACCAATCTAACTCTCACCTGTTTGCGGGGCAAACCTCCCGTGTCCCACAATTTTTGACAGTCCACCTCCCGCCAATTCCACCACCTACCATTTTTAGGCCAACCTCCCACCAGTTTTTAGGACCCACACCCTGCCACACCCCTGAGCCGTTTTTGGTTGTGGAGTAGGCTTATGCAGCCTATTAAAACAACTGAACCACAAAGTTTATCGTTTGCTAAAGCACTAGTTAATATCCCCGAGACGTCGAGTAAACATCAATGCACTGCGATTCGTGTGAATCGGCGAACCGTACGTAGTTTATTGTGAGAAGAAAGTAACGTCTCCTCTCCGTTCCTCGAGTGGTTTCGATGGCTTACGATCCAAAGCACAGACATTTTCTGAGGTTCACCCATAACTTGACACTACAAATGTATAACAATAAACCGCGCTTACAAATGTTAGTACCAGAATCCACCGCCCATTGTCCCGTCATCGTAGATGTAATGCTGAAATATTTCCGGATTGTCCCCCCGAAACATATCTCTTCGCCGCGTGCGGGTGTATTCAGCGAACCACGTCGTCTTGATTGGAAATCGTGACGCGCTGACGATTCTGCGAAGGTCGACTCTGGCGTATAGGAAATATTCGCCATTTCACGTGTCGTTCGTTAATTCGAAAGGCAGTTATTCGGAATGTTCAGTTGGTTGCGTAGTTCGTTGACGTTTTCTTTGTGAAATAGCTCGAGCCGGACGTAATGAACTGCGCCTCAAACCGGTGACGTCAGATTAGCCTAGCTAGTCTACGCCGTCAGTGTAGTCTCAATACGTTGCCAATATACCACCCTTGAGACAAATGTTACGTTTTATGTGTATGTTTTCTGTGTCCGACGCACGTTAACGCACGCTACACATTTAGGGCATCAAATCTCAAATAATTAAAGGTATCTAATAATTATGTTTACATCTCATGAAAGGTAGAAACTGAGAAGTCCCATTAATATATGAATAAAATATGTTACTGAATTGATTTATGCCATGGAACAATGAATTTTGTACACGTTAAAGGATGTATATTTCAGTCCACTCAAATTGAAAGGGGTATTTTTTGACAGAAGTCTAAAACGTGTTTAGGTGTGGTCAGTTAGAGAAATTCCAAATGATGCATGGGCGGACCTCGGGGGAGGTCCCAACAGCTGCCCGGGCACCTCTCTCCCCCTTATTTCAGCCGGATTGTTTCCATCAAGCCAGGATCAGTTGTCGAAACAAACTCCTTGTTCCTCAAATGAGGACATTTCTAATTATACAAACCAGTGACATTGTCACCTGTACTGCCATTTATCCCCAGTCGTACTGGTTTTCCTCCTCCCTCCCTCCCTCCTACCTTAATTATCCTCGTAGTACCCATTACCTCCCTCCCTCCTACCTTAATTATCCTCGTAGTACCCATTACCTCCCTCCCTCCTACCTTAATTATCCTCGTAGTACCCATTACCTCCCTCCCTCCTACCTTAATTATCCTCGTAGTACCCATTACCTCCCTCCCTCCTACCTTAATTATCCTCGTAGTACCCATTACCTCCCTCCTTCCTACCTTAATTATCCTCGTAGTACCCATTACCTCCCTCCCTCCTACCTTAATTATCCTCGTAGTACCCATTACCTCCCTCCCTCCTACCTTAATTATCCTCGTAGTACCCATTACCTCCCTCCCTCCTACCTTAATTATCCTCGTAGTACCCATTACCTCCCTCCCTCCTACCTTAATTATCCTCGTAGTACCCATTACCTCCCTCCCTCCTACCTTAATTATCCTCGTAGTACCCATTACCTCCCTCCCTCCTACCTTAATTATCCTCGTAGTACCCATTACCTCCCTCCCTCCTACCTTAATTATCCTCGTAGTACCCATTACATGAAGCAAATGGATTCTTGTTGTCCGTAAGTGTTTAGTGTTTGTGAATGTCTACTGGTCAGTCACCATCGTCCTAGTACCCATTACATGAAGCAAATGGATTCTTGTTGTCCGTAAGTGTTTAGTGTTTGTGAATGTCTACTGGTCAGTCACCATCGTCCTGCATGCAGGATTGGAAACAGACGGGAGAGACACTCGCCTTAAAAGCTGCATCCTGTGGCCAAAACAGTTATTCTCTGTGAAAAGCTGAATATCGCTTTAAGAAGCCACAGAATAGTGTGCAGACCGAAAACCCAAAACGCTTTGTACACAGTCATATACTAAAAGTGTGAATCGCGAAAGCATGCAAGGCGACAGAACCCTGACTCTATCAAGGTGACAGAACCCTGACTCTATCAAGGTGACAGAACCCTGACTCTATCAAGGTGACAGAGCCCTGACTCTATCAAGATTCCATCAACTATAGGCCCAGCAGTGGCGAACGTCTTTAATTTCTCCCCAAAGTAGCAAGGGAGGCCCAAAAGCGTGATCACAAATTTGGGATCTGAGGCCAGTCGCACCAAGTTTATACACCGTAGAGTTCATTATTGTAACGCACAGGGGGTTCGAGTGGCGTGGGTCGAGGTATTCCGTATAATCCGACTCGACCACACAAGTTCAAACCAGAATTTAGTGAATTTTGCAGACGGTGGATGGGATCGAGTATGCATTTGTGAAATATTTTACATATTTAAACAAATCACATATTCATGCCATTTGGGTTAGATTTCGTATGCACAGTGTCCTGTAGTTTATAATATACAGTCGTCCCCTCTTATAAGGCCAAGTCACAAGAGGTCATCTTGCATTGCAGCAAATAAGGCTTTCCGATGATAATTTCCTCCTAACGAGAGATCAACCCCTTTGCACAAGGAGTGGCCTTTTAAGAGGGGGACTATTGTATGTGAGAGCTTGTGTGTTTTCTGTAGAAATGTTTATAAATATAGACGTCCTGTCACCTGATGTTTTTTTTGGAGGGGGGGAATTAGGAACCCCCCTTCAGGATCTGGATCCGCCAATGGGATTGTATACTGGCAATGTAGAAATCCTCCTGGGACTGCAGTAGTTATTTAGGTTAGCGCCGTCGGCGGCAAAACCAGCGCCGCATTCCACAGACATGCAAGACCGCAACAACCGGGGGTCCTGGTACGTCACGCTCCGTGGTGGGATGTCCGGGTGGTAAGCGTGACGCAGCGTTACGTCACTTTTGTTCTATTTCGTTCGCGGTGTTTACACAAGGCGACGTGCCATCGTAATAATGACACTGTATACGTAGTTAAACAAACGCTACACACGTGACATGGTTGCTTATAGTAACTATCGCGTTGTCGCCACCTGGTTTGTTGCCTTGGATGGCAATTCATATAATCTTCTTCCCATGTTCTACCCAGCAACAACGTGTTGGGGATACAGGCAGCACGTTGAGGCAGAATATGGGACGAAGAATTGCCATCCAAAACAAATACATTTACAGCCAGCGTGAAGCTAAAACAACAATAAACTATTGCACCGTACGGTATCGTGATACTGTGGAGTATTTATGGCGGGGGGGGGGCTTGAAGGGGTATTGGGCCATGGGCCCCCTTTGGCTTAATTGTTTGCAGAATTTTCCTGTTGTGTCGCTACATACTAGCATGGTAAATTAATAATGTGGGTCTTCAGTCTTTCTACTCCACCTAGCCCGGTCCTTCTGGGGCTAACGTAGGCGTTTGTGGTGCACGTGCACAGGTGTATAAATAAACATGACCATTTATTTTAAAAGAAAATGGTGCAAATAATTATGGGTGTGGTTAAAATCGGACTCCCCCACCGTACAGTCGGATGACGTGGGTTGGTGGAGCAATGGGAGCCTAATCTTGCCCCCTTCCCCCTCCCCCTCCCCCCTCCCCCGGCCTCTCCTTTCTGAGATCGGAAATCTATACGCCGCTGTCGTGACGTTTGTCTCACCAGGCGGTCGCCTTGCGCGGAGGCTAGCGTTACATGCGTAAGGGCGGATGTTAAACTTAACTGGTTTGTTTTCAACCCGGCAGTTCTATTTCGATCGCGAGAGGATAATAAGTGGCTGTTATACGTGTCACGGTGCCCTGGAATCAGGAAGGTACACGACGCGCTTTAATTAGATATCGTGCAGACAACGCCAGAAGCAAGGGAAACGGCGGCAGCTACCAAATCACCTAGAATGTTGTTCTTAGAAATCCGGCATGTTCTCTCTCAGTCCTGTTGTCTGCGTGTATATTGAGCGTTAATTGTCAACGTTGGTGCATGGTGGGTGCACAGACTCGCTGGGACGAAAACAAAGAACAACAACTAATAAGCTGATACAAGAACTGACAGAGCTTAGATGTTAAAAGTCCTTAGAAAATGTGGATTTACAACACTAGAACCCACGATAATAAGAAAACATCAAATTGAAGTTTTGCTTAAATATCGCACATGGCTCTATGAATATTGATGGTAAAATTGTGTTCAAACTACAGTACGGTAGAAGAACTAGAGAACAACAGGTAGAAATGATAAACATGTGAATGTCGAGAAAATACGCATTCTGGGCAGCAATCTGAAAAAAAACCTGATCAATCTTTTTAAAGGTACAGAGCATGGCCATTTTTATCGTAAAACCATTTGATACAGTATATGTGGTATATATATATATAGTATATGTAGTATATGTAGTATATGTAATATGCATGTCCTGTATTATAATATTCTAACACCTTGAACGCCCAAGTGTGTTTTAACGAACCGCATTTAAAAAATAGATCTGTCACTTAATATGACGTCAGTTTGACGTCATCTGTCGGGTGCGCAAGCATTACCAACATACGAATCGTACGAAATGTAGGGCTTTGCCTGCGTCGAGGGCTATAAACCCCACGTGTCCACTGAAATATCACCGAATGCGTCACGCAGGGCGTCACGGCTACGGCGCTTAATTGTGACACCTTACTGCCAGGCGGGCACACCTAGCTGTTGTGCGCTCGCCGCCCGCAGGTCGCCATTTCGAGCATTTGTTTATCACAGCGGACAAACAACTAACTATAGAATGAATGTTTGATGCTCTTCCGACGACAACGACACTGGCGTTGCATGGATCGTGCGCTTTAAAAACAAATTAGTTCCCTGCACAAAAGCGGTGATTGCACTACAGTGATTCGCATCAATTAGGTGTAATGCCAGACTTGACTTGACTTGTCAGTTTGTGACTTGCCTACAAGTCTGGTGGCTCGAAACGTACGCCTGACGAGACGACGTTGTTGTGGCAGGCGGCACCTCCACACACCGCAATAATTATTAAGTACTAATTATAACTGGCAAATGTCGTAGCTGGGCAGTACACACCTAAATTTCCCGCTAAAAATTACCGCAGACAAACCACAACAACCATGGCGATTGGTGACTTAATAATTTGGACTTGACATGGAATTCAGAGAGAGATGACTCGAGACTTGACTTGGACTTGATGGTCATTGACTTGAGAATTCACTTGCAGGTTTATGACTTGCCACTACATACTGTGTTGCTATCTTTATCAGAGGATATTGGCATTTACAGGGTAGCGGAGGACGGGGCGTTTTGGCCCACGGGGAGGCATGAATTTTGGAAAAATAATGCACTAATCTTACTGCGGCTAAACAAATCCAACACCTGTAACATTACGTACAACACTAGAACATTTCAGCCACAAAGACCAAGCTACGCAACAGTCATTACGACTTTTAACTTTTTCACAACGTTAAGTAATAAAATTGAAATATGATAAAATCTTCTACACCCTGGATACTTACTGGTCATATTCCGTGAGTCACAATAAATCTTATTACCCCGCATAATGTATTTGTTGTGTCATGCAAAACGCAGCAGGCTAGGTCCGGGTGGGTTGGCGCAGTTTTGTCGATGTAGTTTGGCGCACGCGTTGTCGTGGGGTTTTGGCATATTACCGACAGACCAAACTCCAAAGTCACGCAAGATGTCGCCCGAATCAGTAAAGAAGCCTGGCCAATCGGTGAAGCTCAGTCTTTCGACGACGCCCAATCCCCCGGTGACATTTGACAAAAATAGGTCGGGGAGAAATTGGTCCAATAAACTGCGAGTAACAGACGGTTGCACGAAGAATGCAAAAGGTGGTATTATATATGCCACAACCGATATCCCGATGTTCGATAGCCCACGCGTCGCATGTGCAGTGCACTGGGTTGAATTAAATGATTGTTTGCTAACCATTCTGATGCGTTTAATGGGGTGCGCCAACGTACCCCAGAGGATGTGAGAGGGGCGAATCAGATAATAGGCAATATCATAAATACAACAATAGTTAGGAAATCGCTGAATATGTCTACTAATACATGATGGAATAGGGAACGTACGTATACCAAGTGGATGTACCATATCTACATTACCTTAAGAAAAGGTGAATTTATGTTAAAATGACACCAACTCTCCCCGGCTTCCCCAACCGTTCCGCACGGGTGAACATATTAATAACAATTCATGCTTAACCAGCCGTGGGTAAAAAGCGCCGCTTTTTTTTCAAATCATCGAAATAATTTACTTTAGTCGTTAGATCTGGTAAGGATCCAAATAGTGGATATCCAAAATGGTAAACACTGTGTGGGTCAATGTTGATCAAGGGCGTGACCTCCATCCTCTCGCCGGTCATATGACAAAGTTACGAAATTTCACCAAGGAAGAAAATCGTTAGTTTTCAACATTTCAGTTTTCACAGTTTTCGCTTAAACAAGCATTAACTAATTTAATAGTTTGTCTGATGAGTTCACATAAACTACATACAAAAGTTGCACAAACGAGCAAGCATGTTGCAGTGGATACTAGGTAGGTTTGGATTTTAGCAAAATTAATTTGAAATGAGACTAGCAAAAAAAATCGAATTGATTAAGCACCTTCAACGTTTTACGTCGCTGGTTCGGTCAAATAAATGCTGCCTTGCATTTGTAACATTTGAAATATTGACAATGTTTGGAATAGACATCAACGGAAACACGATCCATGTCACTATTTTGTAAGATTGCATATTGGTAATTGTAGCTCTCGATTATCATTGGCATAGGTTGGGGTGGGGTGGATTAGGGTGGGCTGACATGGGCTGTGGTGGGCTGAGATGTGATGGGGGTGGACTGAGATGGGACGGGTTGATGTGGGCTGAGATGGGATGGGTTAGTGGAGTACTAGGGTGGGATTGGTTGGTCTGGTATGGGATAGGTTGAGGAAGGATTGAGATGTGATGGGTTGGGTTGGGTGGGCTGGGTTGGGGGGGACTGATATGGGATGGGTTGGGGAGGACTGAGATGGGATGGGTTGGGTTGAGATGGGTTGGGGGGAGGAATTAGAAGGGATGCGTTGGGGTGGGATGAGATGGGATGGGTTGGGGTGGACTGTAGGTCAGAGCGAAAAGGGTGCATCCATCGTACAAGTGGTCCACTCGTACCCCCCCACTCGTACCCCCCACTCGTAACCCCCCACAAAATAAATCATATTTTATCTGATTAGCCATAAACTTTCACAAATGACATAGAGCATATGGAACTATGTAGCAGATGATGATCAAGAGAAATCTCAGAGATGTTGTCCCCAATGTAAAGGTAATGCTTCGCATATACCTGACTTTGATGATTAGTAACTGAAGCGGAGAGGTCTTTTTCCAAGTTGGAACTGATCAAGGCTGAGCGCCGATCCACAACGAGCCAGAACAGACTGGTTCACCTGAATATTATGTTCAGTACGGAATGTGACATCATGTGTCGGATATCTCGACAAACTATGTACGCTGTACGTTCTAGTCTTGTCACGCGTTGTATGTTCTTGTGCGTATGTTTGTATGCCGTCGTCGCCAACAACCTGTGAATGCTTATGCTCAAACACAGTACAACAAACGTACGTTAATGTGAGGTTACCTCGATCCACGGTCAATACCACTCGTTTTGACATTCGTCTTTTACGTACTCGGCAATTAAGGACACCCCACAGAAAGTTTGTACCAGGCCCCTCACATTGTTAATCCGGCAATAGGTGTTTCCTCTCGAGCGTATCTTATCGACATTGTACGACTCTACGTGCACAATGTTCGGTTCGTTGTGGCACTTTGCGATAAACCGAGAAATAGGCGACATATGTTATTGATAAATATTTTCAAATATAATTATTTATGATATCAATAGTCACAAATTTATAGTCACAACACACATGAGTAGACTGTCGACGCGTAAATACATCTAAATTCAGGCCTACAACATAACTGAGAGGTGTAGCAGGATGTGTGATGTTGGCCCTAAAATTGGTGGGAGGTGGAAGGATGGCCTGACATATTGGCGGAAGGTGGATTCTAAAAAAGGTGGGAGTTGGGAGATTGGTCTCGCATACAGATGGGAATTGGGAGGTTGGCCCAGAAAACAAGTGGTAGATTAGAGGTTGAGGCCCCTGTCACAACCCCTCATAATTGTGCTTGCGTGCGTTCGTGCGTGCGTGCGTGCGTTCGTGCGTGCGTTAGTTCGTGCGTGCGTGGGTGTGTGCGTACGTGCATGCGTGCGGGCATGCGTATGCGTAATAATGTACTTGTAACCTACGTTGTTAGCGATTTTTGGACTCCACTTTTCTTCCAGCACTGTAGACATATTTCGTGCAGGCTTGTTAGCAAATGAATAATGTCATGCTTTCGAATGCGCTTTCAAATTAATGCAGTCGTGAATTTTTTTAGTGCATTTGTATTTGAATGCGTATAGGCTACCCTATAAATTAAAACATGTTATAGTCTATTATTGCTTAACAAGCCTCTTAATGGCTGAGTACCCTGCACAGTCATTTGATTCTTATTCATTATGAATAGGGCCTGTGATCTACATTTACAAATATAAGATAAAAACAAAATATTTAACATGAATTCAAATGCATTTATAAATGTGTAAAGAAAACATTTGTACTTGAATGTGACCCTAAAACATTTACATTTTAATGCGATCCAGAAAAACGGCATTTGTATTTTAATAAATTGAAACATTTGCATTCAAATGCGTTGACATGCAGTTGTTAACAATTCTGATTTGGTGGGAGCAAATTCATAGGGCCTATATATATGTCGAGGTTAGTTTTCACTAGAATACAAAAGAACCTTTTAACATACTAGGCCTACAATACTTGTTTAAAGTGCTCCTGCATAATTCATTATGTCATAATTGTGAGGACTTTAATTATTATATAAAACACATTAAATATCAAACAATGTATAAATATGGTACAAATTAAACAATGTATATATACGGTACAAATTATTGTTGGTACCGGTAATTTATGTATATTATATATAATTCTTTATCTAACGAATAATTGTAACGCAATTCGTACTTATAGACCGTTACATATATTTCGCATGATTATATCAGAGTAAACAAGCTGTTCTTCTTTGTTGTCGGGTTTCTTTGTGCAGGACAAAGCGCGGTACCGCGAAAATCCGAAATGTCGAGGAAAGCTTCGCTGCGTCGTAAACAAAGCCCATTGTGCGTGTCCCCACCCCGGTCAGCGGCACCGTGAGCTTGAGCTGACGCAGCACTGGCCTCCTTGAACCCGACGCGGCACGTCAGTGTGTCAACGTCCGCGTGGTGGGAACTGCGCCATTCAATAGATACGAGTTTCCATAAAAGGCGCGCCGGCTGATGTTCCGAGTGCGTCACTACCGGCTGATTCATGCGGGACCGCCCCAATGTTTGCTGAATGAGCCCGTGTCGATCACGACACATGCCGCGCTAAGAAAATAGTTCCGCGTAAATCGGCGACAAAGTCGTGACAACGCCACTGTTTCGCGACACTTCTGCCTCTTTTGACAATCCCCGCGAATGTGTTAGAAGTACATTGTATCTTATAGGAATTATATCGGGAAATCCGTTGTTGTGTTGTAAAGTGCGCACCTAGGTTGGCGCATGAATACGAACAACATTTCGTAAAGATATAATATTATGTCGAAGTGTGGTTGCTGTGCTTAGAGTATGGAGGCTCCCGTTGGACGTTTTAGCCGGGCTTTGTGAAGGGAACGGCGTGAGCTGTACCCTTCTCGACGATCAACGATCTCCGAGAAATCGGAACAGGCAGTTCAGGTAACCGGCGACCAAAGGTACAGTCATTTTGTAAGCGATTTTGCGTGGCGCAGTACAACCAAGCCCAAGGTCAGAATAGGAAGGTTCGAGAGACCCGGACACCGTCGCACCTATAATTGTGCAACGCAATACGCAAACGTCAGTGCAACGACCTAGAATACGACATCAGTGGACTACGATGTTAACATTCTAGTTTCAGTTATCTGGATTGTGTTGAATGCATGGGAATACCGTTGGGACGCATCTGACGTTTCGTATGTATTCGCGTGCTCGTCCCGCGTTTTGACGCGTGAAACAAAGGCAGCTACATCGAACGTAATTTTTACGAACTTTAACCGTTTTGATGACTTTGTAACGACTACGCTACTCTACATAAAAGCGGCGACTGTGATAGAATTCTAGTAGATATCATCAGACAAATAGCTTATCCGGGATAACGCAATCGAGGAGTTTATATGTTGAGAACGCAGAAACGGGTATTGGCTATTGCGTTGCAACGACGAATCAGTTGCTGACGACATCTTAGACTTAGTCATTCGTTGGCTGATGAAATACCATCGTGATTTCACCACGGAAGCACTGCCTGTGATAATCTAGAAGCCAGCTAATAATACTACGAACTGTGGCACAATCCCAGACAGCGTTATTACAGCAGGTTAGGAAGAGTTGATAGGTTTGTGAGAGGACTCTCACATACGCTCTATGAGTTCACACGCTCCGCGGCCTCGGCCACGAATTGTTATTCCTCCGAGGAAACATGTTGAATATGAACAACCACCCAGTCTAGGAAGCGGCTACATCAGCCCCGATTTACAGCCCAATACCCCGCCAACATTCCCCGGGCCGTCGTCCGAAGACTCGCATTGCGGAGTTTCGAAAATCGGGAGATATTTACTCACGAAACTCGTCGACACAGTTGGCATTGTTGATATTTATGACGCTTATCACTGCGACACGCAACAAGAATACGTCTGCAAGGTTGGTTGGCTTTTAATGTTGATGTTAAACTATATCTTGTCTGTTCAGAACAATGGAATTGGAATATAGTATGGTGTCAGGTAGTGAACTTTGTATTCAAACTAGTTTCTGCTTGTCACTCCTGCCACGAGTTCTTGTCACCCAGCTGTCGACCTGTCATTGGCCAACGGACCGATTGCAAAACTTCCTGTATGTGCAAGTAAATCGTGAAAATGCACTGTATGCAAAATGTGAGCATGATTAATAGTGATGCATGTGCAATTTTGTCACTGACCCATTGTTTTCTCGGAAGTGTCGCAGTATTGATTACATTTTGTGTGTCGCAATAGCCTACTAATATGTATAAATGTGGTTCTGCGTACACACGACAAGAAATAACAAACAAAGGCTTTAAAATGACAGCATTTTATATCAAATTTAGTAGTGCTGCATTTAAAACAAATATCTGGGGACTTGTTATTCAAAGGCTATCGTTATTCAAAATGCAATGTTCTTTTTTATTTTTAATTATATAATTTACACCAATTTGTGTGTGTTGCTTTATTCAATGTTTGTTGTATTACCATATGATTGTTCATAGAGCTCATAAATGGCGTCTTGGTTTCCAGGTAATTCCACTGGAGAAATATCGCAGTGTTCTCGCCCCCTACTGGCAGACAGGATCACATAAATACCTGAATGAGATCGAGGAGATTATCCTCGGCGAAACTAAAACATATGTCTTCTTTGCACGTCACTATGGTGACCTGCACTCGTACGTGCGGCAGCGACGGAGGCTGAAGGAACATGAAGCAAGTCGCCTTTTCCTCCAGATCGTCTTTGCTGTCCTCCACTGTCATGAGAGTGGCGTGGTTCTACGCGATCTCAAACTGCGCAAGTTTGTCTTCAAAAATCCACAAAGGTAAGCATATGTTCTTATTCCTTTGTTGTCAAAAACCCACAAAAGGTGAGTACAATATTTTGCTCCTTTGTCATCAAAACCCCAGAAAGGTGAACATAATTTCTCGTCCCTTTGTCATAAAAAAACCCAGAAACATAGCTAAAATTTCTTGTCCGTTTCATAATGGTTCTGAGATTGTTATTTGACACAAAGAACCTAGGTTAGGAAAGTGCAGTTCTTTCATGCTGCAAGTGTGTGAACTCTGACCTAGACGCTTGCGATGTAGGTGGCAGCCGGTGGGATAGTCGCTAGGCCAGGTATCGGTGCTTGAACCTTGTAACTGGCACCTGGTAGGTGCTAGGCAGGAATGTCTTAGCCTACCAAACCGACTAAGCTGGAGTTACCTGTGCATGGAACAATCCAGACATGTTGGTTTTGAACATTGATGGCATGTTTTAAAAACCACACAGAAAAAGATTTAGAAACTACACTGTCTGCAGTGGCTATGGAATCTCACAGGTTTAATTCGTTTGACTGTTCATAACATATTTTTATCATATACCGGGTATGCTCCTTTTTGAATTCTCAAGCACAATGTTCATGTGAAGAAAGAAACAAAGTACAGAAGCTGTATTTTTTTTTATTAAAAATGTTTATTCATAATTCACAGCACTGAGCACACTGGAGTGCAGAGGCAAATGTGATTAAGTTTTATTGATCGTTTTGGTAAACAGGAAGGTGTATAATGCACTGAGTTCATCCAGTTGAAGACACACCCACCACTTTGTTACATTGTGTCAGGTGAATGAACCATGACCATTTCCAGTAACTCCCTCTGAATAACCAGTTCTGACTAGCAGTTGTTGCTAGCTTCTTATCATGGGTGACTAACCGAATGGGTTATTCCTTTGTCTATATTGTGAAATGGGCATTATCTTTGTACGACCTCATAGTGAACTGACTTGGACAACATCTTTTTTTTTCATAATTTCTGTTGGTTAGATGTTGGTATATTGGTTTCACTGATGTCAGCTTTTTGATGAAATATTTTTTCTTTTATTCTTGATGGAACAAAACGATTTAGAAAAAATGAGTAATACCTAATAGTCGCATATTTTTTACAGACAAGCAATATTTTTGTCGGAACAGAGATGTTATTATTTTTAATAGATATTTAGCCAAAAACTTAATTTAGCAAATATTGGTGAAACAATTATTAAGACAATTTAAATGTTTCAGAGCAAAACGCGATAAATGCCCATCAAAGCAACGTTTTTGAATGTGTGAAATTGCTGAATTAAAATCTGCAATAAAGGATTCAGCCCATGCTACCATTCACGATTCTTAACATGTATTCTAAAATTATGTACGCGTTTCCATTGAGAATAAAAAATACAGAATTGTGTTTATCACAACGTAAACAAATTTATCTCATTTTCGCTGAAACCCATCTATTGTTGTATCAAATGCCCAGCCCAAGACATTCAGTGCATTTCTGGATAACGACTGCCCAGTCATTGTGTAGTTTTCAGATTAGAAGGGGCTAAGCCAGACTGAATAGGTGTGTATGGGTTGGTGTGGTACACTGCCCCCCCCCGTCTCAGGCGACTGTTGGCGTCAGTGATTGTATGAGTGAACGTATCCGCCCATAGTAACAGGCACACCTAGAATCTGATGTCTGTGTTTGACACACCCAGTCTGACTGAGTCTGCTTTCACCAGGGTGTCTACAATGGCTAGGTGTTAGTTACCCATATTTAATTACCACCTGTGCCCAGGGGTTTGTGTGATTTTTTACGACTAGCAGTTGCCAGTGCCTAGGTATTCTGTATTCATTGTGTTTTGCATGACGCTGATTGGTGACTTGTCGGTTTCGTAATGTTCTGCTGATGCAATGTAGGGCAAGGGACGTGAAATGTCAAGGTCGTGGCATTAACATAAGTTTGAGAAGAACATATGAACACTTTAGATTTGTTGAAGTCACAGTGCATTCCTAGGTTTAATTGTTTGTCTACTGCATGCTTTAGCCCAATGATTGACGCTTGATGCATCTACATTCCATTCCTCATGGTTAAGTTGACAAAGAGATACTGTTATGCACCAGCCTACTGTAGCTGTACATGGCTGCTGTCACCTGACAGTGATACACAGGCTTGCTGATAAATCTTATTATAAAGACGGCATCACTATAAAGCTAAATGCCAGTGGTTTAAATGTCTGTGTTAATAATGGTTGCTATTTTTGGCCTCGGCGCCTCACGCACCTCATGCTATCAGGAAGATGATTTGGACCTGTCCAACCTTGTTGGTTGATCTCCTACCACTTGAGATTGTGCTTCGTAATCCTCTTATCACTACGTGCTTAGCGCATCTTTGTCATACATGTTTACCAACAATGATGTTAGTGTCTGGCAGATGTATTTATTGTACGTCAAATAGCTGTAGCCTGTTGCAGATACTTAGAGAATTTTTTTGCAACAGCTTTTGTCCGATTTGTCAAGTGTGTATTTGCATTATTGTTTTGAAATTTTTGAATTCTTTACTGAGGAATGACTTCATTATCTGGATGTCAAGTGATTCTTTCTAATTAAATAAGTCAATGTGTATTTCAGTTGCTGAAGTGTCATGAAACTAGTTTACACACATTCCCCTATTTTTACACAGCCACTTTTACGTGGTAATAGTAATTGGGTGTCTTTTTTTTAATTTAATTAGTCACATATGGGTGATTAACAGTGCTTCTTCTTGAATCAGGCCTACTCAGCACTCAGTGAATCAGCTTCAGTCTATGTTCTCTCTGTACACAGATTTGTATGGGCGTCAGCATGGGTTGTTGGTGATGGTTGAAGGTGTTCAAGAATTAAAATATCACAAAGACAAATCGAAGGGGACATGCTCCGAGGTGCACTATAACAGACATTCCTGTGGAAAGTGTATACCTGTTTCTAGCATGTTTATAGCCTCTGAACCAGTGAAACAAAACAGTGCCACTGCCTGGTGGTTTCATCTAACTGGTTTTAACTTTCCATCTGTTACATTACTGGACATGTACCGGATGTATATCAGCCTGGGCTAATGCCTGCAGTGCACCAGTTTGCAGAGAGTCAAGTCAGATATAGGGTGGTTCAACGGGGACATTCCACACACTGGTGCCAGACCAGTGAGTCAGCTGATGTCGTCTGATTGACCCCAGTGGGTTGTTATTGTACTTGCTTGGCCTATCGGGGTCCACCACATGTAGGCACAGGCTCACCGGCTCCGTCAGCCCACCCGCTGCTCAGTGAATGTATGAAAAGCTCTCTGCATTGTGAAATCCTGGTTTTTTGTGTGGTTGCATTAGCCGGAGTGCTCACCGAAGTGAGTCACAAATGAACCTTCCTCTTTCCGCTGTACAGGTGGCCTAGCTCACTGGCCATTTTCTCTAGGGGTAAGGAAGTGTATGGGGGTGTCTTTTGTTGTCTGGTTCGTAATCTCTTGCTGATGAAATTCTTATTTGAAGTCGGTGTCCAGTACTTGGGTCGGTGAACTCGGATTTCTCTGCACAGTCTATCGAACTTCAGACGTAGTTGAGAACATGTCTTTGTGTGTGATGTGGACAAAGGTCATTATTAATTATTTTCAGGGAATTTAGTAGAATTGACCAAGGACTGGCATATGACAGAAAGAGCTATTGGCAAAGAGTTATGATTTCAACTAATCTCTACACTGTTCTCTTTATTGTATATTTGGTAGTGTGAAATGCAGTATCATAGTCTCACTGTCTGACAGTGTTAATACATTTGCATCTTCTGTTTGTCCACAGAACTCAGCTGAAGCTGGAGAGTCTGGAAGACGCGTACGTTCTCGAGGACGAGAACGATGACCGTCTGATGGACAAGCATGGCTGTCCGGCGTACGTCAGTCCCGAGATACTGACCGCCAGTCACAGTTACTCAGGCCGCGCGGCCGACACGTGGAGTCTCGGAGTAATGGCCTACACAATGCTCATTGGACGCTACCCATTCCATGATGTCGAACCGAGCACGCTCTTCACGAAGATCCGACGCGGCCAGTACTCGATCCCGGACACGATTTCTTCGCGTGCCAAGTGTCTTATCCGCAGCCTGCTCCGACACGAACCGACGGAGCGACTGACAGCGGATCAGATCCTGCAGCATCCGTGGTTCACGCTGAGTGCCAGGATCAGCTGCAGTAAGAAGGCGAGCAATGCCGACCAGACGGTACCCGATTTTGCGAGTGACAAAGTCGAAGAGGAACCGTTCTTTGTGTGACGAACGTTATGGTTTCGCCGTCTTGAGTTCAATAGTTGCGATTGGGTGGATCTGGCACTAATCACAGCACTATTAATTCGAGTGAGAGGTGCTAGTGCCATCTGGCGGAGACGCCAAGCGGTGGGTGTGTCGTGACTGCCCCGCGTTAAGGTGCAGCATATCAGTGAAGTTGTTTCAGGTTGACCAGAGTTGGGAATGGAGACGATAGCGGCGCGTGTGATTGTGAACATTCTGTTTAGGTAATTGATGGATTTGAGCCGGCATGGAGAGCCAGAATGGTCTCTGTCAATAGGAATCGGACAGAAAAATGTCGGGTTGATGAAATCACAGTATTACATTGACTAATCAGATTGTTGCTGATTCAATGGTTGCAGGCATTTCTGTGCAGAAGTTGGACTAGAAATAGCCTACAGCACTATGCATGTTATGTACAATTCCTCCTAGCCATTAAAAACTGGCCAGACAGTTGACGTGTCAAACTTGTCATTACTGAAAGGATGACCCCGAGACACTGCAGACAGTTGTCATTCTTGAGTGGTGATGCACCTGTGTCACTCGGTGACGGCTGTCGGGTGTGTGGGTGACAGTAGTTGTCGTTCTTGGTGACAAGTGTCATTTCTTGTGATAATAATCTGCCGCGCATTACTAGATGATAGATGCAGGATTGACATGGTGTTGAAATGCAATCGGTGTAAGATTGTGTAATGATGTAATTAAATTATATGGATTTTTACAATTGCTGTAGTTGCGTGTTGTCGTAGAATGTTTAAAACACAAGTACTAAATAAAAAAATACCCTTGTAACAGTAATAGAGGCAGACCACTTTTTCTGAAGAATATTGACCGGACCAAGCCGATGAATAATTTAATAGTTCGATGATTTCATCAAAAATAAATAGCAAATTTGTACAAACGAGCTAACGTGTCATAGGCGATACTAAATTAAATAAAATAAAAAGTTATTCTGAAACAAAATGTTTAACTGAGGAGGGGCTGTGAAATGACAATGTAGGTGGAGTGGGAGCCTGCTATGTTATGTACTTCCTCTCTATTTGATTGCTCATGGCATGACTATGAAGCTATTGCTGGCATTTAATACTTCTATTTATGGAATCTGGAATCGGCGTGCTTAAACAGTCACTGTCAAGAATCTTTTGGGTAATCATGTGATTACTAAAAGTCTATTTATTAATACAACTTGCACGAGTCAAGTTTGTCCTTTCTAACAAGTTTGTTCTTTCTAACAGTGGTATGCCAAGACCTAGTCAATTTAAAGGGTGATCCAAAAGTCATGCCATTTTGTTGGGACTGGTATATAATTTATTTTTAAGATTTCATTACATTACAATTTTGTGCTTGACAAACTTTGTCAGGTCACTCAAAACATTTGATGAACACAACAATTTGGAGGGAATTAAAGTGAACTTTACTCAACATTAATATATTTTATTTTGTCACGCACACGCATATACAGTCTTCACACATTAGACTAATTTACATAAAATATAAACAATATATCTGCTAAATATTTGTTTTGCAGTGAGATAATGCTGAAAGCAAATGCACATGGTTTGTATGCTGCGTTGCACACATAATATATGCTACACATTTATTTGATTCAGAATTTCATGAAGAGGTGGCTTGCAATATATTGGGGGGGGGGGGGTGGCGGGGTCTCAACTTCAGAGCTCCATTCTCTATTTGTGCCCCAACTGCCACCTATTTGCGTCGCTAACCTCCCACCTCTCCCACATTTTAATGTTTATTTATTACGTGCCAGACGGATAATTTTATAGTTTTAGCTGTGTCAAGAAGAAAAGAAATAAGAATAAAACAATTCTACAACGCACCTCAGTGTTTCAATATAATTATGGTTTACACGTCATGCGACAATTGTTCATACATTATCATACTGGTAAAATTCTGCATAAGTTGGGAATAATCAAATGAAGTAAGTTTTCTTAGTTAAGAACGGTTTGGTCATTGTGCATTTACTGTATATGTATACAAGTCTTGAACCAGGAGTGACACTTATCACCCCTGGATGATCCACCCAAACAAACATGGAATTGAACTTTGCGCCAGCCGTACCAACCAGCGAGTTCCCCCACTAAGATATATATCGGTTGCATCCGGAAAAAAATCACGTCCAGTCATGCAAATTGCTCCAGTCATAATCACTGGTCATACTGCGCCTGATACCAGGACTATTTTATGTGTTAAACTTTGCAGTTGTTTTAGTTCTAGAAAAACGTTGGCTGTATAAATTTTGTCCTGCTGGACATGTTTTTCCCTCTGGAAATCAACAAAATAATAATTATGATGTCTTTTTTATTCGCCCGAACAAATATGGAACTGAATGTTGTCCGGGTTTCCCCTTAAATGTGCTAGTCTTGTATCGCCTACTTCCAGGATATTTGCTTTTAGCCGTGTGTATGCAAATGCACAAAATAAATACTGCTCATGGCAATTTCTATTTGCAACATTTTGAACATTACAGCAATTCTTGTATTTAGGCTAATTCATGTTTCATTTTATGAAAAACTAAAATCTCCGTGTATTAATTTTATCCTTAGTTGCAATGGCCTATGCAGGGTAGTAATTTAAATATGTTCTGGATATTAATTGTTATATCTCCATGAAGAAATACGATATCATAAAAGCAGTAGGCAATACGCAGCGAGGTAGCGCGGGGGGAGGATGCGGTGGGGAGGGTGTTAATTAGGTATATCCGGTGTGCTATGTAGCCCTAAAAATCGACTGCCTATTTGGTTTTTTATGTTGTAGGCCAGGACAGAACGGTGATTTAGATTACGAATTAAATAGTGTATACAAATAAATACTTTCGGTGATTGTTGGTAAAATCAGTAGGGTGAAGTTCCTTCAAATCGGTAGCCTACCGCCTGGATCATGCAGTGGGGTTAGCATGATTGTGATGGTGCAACGATCGCGTAGGCTTACAGTTATACTGTCCCTAAGAAATGTAAGAGATTGGCTGGCCCGAGTAAGTACCTATAACGTAATCCGCAAACATTGAGGTAACTGACACTCCACTTGTGGCTCGGCAACGCGGAAGCAATTAAACTGTTCACTTGTCATCAGATATTAATTTGTGGTCCCAACACTCGACAAGTCGAGGCATGTTATTATTTATTGTGACCAGTTATTAATATCAACCAGGAAGTAGCGGGCGAGAGTTAGGATGACTCGACTGAAGTCGCGTTCGCACGGAGTAGTATCTCCATACTTCCCGCTGCGCGCGCAAGAAATATGATTAATTGTGGTCGTGGACGTCTCCCACTTCCTATTCCTATCCATGTGCTAGTCGAGTCGACCAGTGTCTAGTACTGTCTATCCATTATGATGAAGTGACTGGATGGGCCACGTACCGACCTGTGGTAGATATCATAATAACCACCCGAGTGACCCCACCAGTCTAGGACTAGGCATAGTCAAACGCCCTAGTGTGGCGTAGTTCCGATGGGCCAAATATGAGTAAAATTCAGCAAGCACCTATTTCGTGTATGTAATCATTATTATGCATACCTATATCACTAAAATGACCACGCATGTGCCGTTTTGTGATGAAAACCGTCACATCAGATTTGTATCGACGTACTTAGTAAGCCTATTATTATATACAGCAACGGTGTCTGGGACCTAGTTGTAGTTTGTCTGCCTCCATACATTGTTCACAATTACCAAACATGGACTCTTTTATGAAATTGTTAAACATACGCGAAATAACACGTAAATTAAAAGTAGTCTATACTTAATCAGTCCCGACCAAATCTGCGTGAACGGAGCATAGCAATCGCGTGGTATATAAAGGTATATGGCCTAACTTGGGTTGTATCTGGCGATTGTCCGCACTAAATATCTGCAGATGAGACGACAATGCTTTTTCCGGAGAAACCACGTTGACTAACCGAGATAAACCGCAAAGCATCGACCGGATGTGACAGTATAAGCATCGTCAACAAGCACGATTACGCAAGCTGCGTAAACAACGATCGACGTCATCGTCGCTACGGGGTCAGAAGATGAATATCACGTCGCGTACTCAACGTAAAAATGCAATCACGTTGCGGCTCTTGGACTCTTTCAACAGGGGCCGTAACAGAAGCATCAGGAGGCGAACAAAATGTAAATGTGTAGGCTCTAGGTAGGTGTGTGTGGGTGGTGTTTGGTGTGTTAGTGGGTGTGTCTATGTGGGCGGAAAGGTAGGTACACGTGTTTGTGATAAACAACTAGTTAGAGATAATTATTCCTAGTCACACAGAATCATAGATGCTATCGTTATCATGCAAGGCAACGGTTACATCCTCCGGCTCGTCCTCAGGATTTTTTTTTTTGGGGGGGTCGGGCATACATACAATTACCCTAAGATGATTTCTTTAAAATGTTATAATTAAACTATCTCAAAAGGGGGGCTCATTTGAACCCCTCCCCCGAGGACGGGCATGTTCGTCTTTCGCTGTATTATTTTCTTCTTGTTAAACGTAGTAATATTGGCACCGTTTGTAGGTTGGCGCAGATATCTTGATGCGATACAAAGATTCCTAACGATGCTATGTAGCAATAATGCGATTTTCCGTTCAATGATTTGTACAACTCGATTTTTTTAATATCCGCGTCGCCTGAAAACCCTCGTTACCTTTCAATGAATTAAAACCAAACATGCCTGCGGGGGAGGGGCGATCACAAGATGAACGTGGAACAGAAGCAGGAAGTCCTCAGCACGCAGTGGGCGTTTTTAACACTGGAAGAGGAAATCTGTCCTAAAGGCAGTGGGCAGAACACGGCAGAAGAATAAAATATTCGGAAGAATACAATTAATGGTGAATACAGACATATTTACATGATTACATGGCGGATACAGAATATCATACATAATAATAAATATTTGGAACAAAGAATGTTGAATACATGTTTCCACGCACGCACGCACGCACGCACGCACGCACGCACGCACGCACGCACGCACGCACGCACGCACGCACGCACGCACGCACGCACGCACGCACGCACGCACGCACGCACGCACGCACGCACGCACGCACGCACATGATGTATGCTAGAACTTTCCTGTTAAACGTTTTGTTAAGCGCCAGAAGAATTTTGGATGATAATGGACTCAGATTGGTGACTAGTAATATATGTGGTTCTGTGTGCACGTCAAACAAATTTAATCAATGATGACGTTTTGCTTAACTGTTTCTGACCATGAGTGAACAAATCTGGATCATGTATAATCTGTTCTCATATGAAATGACTTGCACGCGAGACTTATTAAATAATGTTGATGACACTGTCATTGTGGTTGCTGGACCAGACAGTCGGGCACCAAACCTTCAGAAAGCAACGGGTGTTTCGCACAGATGGACACCGCAGAACACGACAACCCGTGGAACTAAACAAGAGATCTGGTCATCTATTTGTTTTAAACAAGGAAAGACTGATTTATGTATTAGCGGAAACCGAACTGCGAGAGTAACCGACTAAAAATAGGAATAATCGGCATCATAATAACAAACGATTTAAAGGGAAACACAAGTCGTGGTTTTGGGCCTATACACCTATAAGAATTACTAAAACATAACCATTTGCAACTACAATATCACGCCAGTGGTTTACAAGGAAAACCTTGTTGAACACACATCATCTTAATTTCTTGGACCGCGCCATACTGTTAGATAACCCATGTCACTGGTGTCGTAGACTGGCAATATTCGCTCACCAAATGAAACGACATTTGTAAACACCTATTCCTATGCTTGCCATGCTGTTTGCGTCCAACCTCAACTTATGTAACATATTTTGGCCTTTGTATACTAAACGAATCCCCTTTCTGACATAACATCCCGTTTGATTGGAACTTTTCCCCAAACGTTTGTGTTACTCAGATGTGTCAAGTTCAAGAATTAGGACAACAGAAATTGTCCTGCTGGAAGGACTGCAGCGCCTTCAAATGAGGAAGGGTATGGGAGACGGTGTGGCATTATTATTATTCCACAATAAAGAATATTGTTTTTAATGAAGGTCTTACGAGCGCCATTTTGTGCATTCTGTAGCCAGCTTTGATAGAAAATGTTACCGTTATTTGATGTCGACAATTACGAAGATTTGTTTTGTTTTATTATTATCTGATCTGATATTATCTAAACACATAGACATTTTAGCTTTGACAGAAACATGGCTATTAGCATCTGATACATCAGCCTGTCTTGCCGATATTTGCCCAAATGGTTTTTGCCTTTACCATCACCCCCGTCGTTCAGGTAGGGGTGGTGGAGTCGCATTCCTTGTACCTGAAATATATAAAGTAGAAATTATTCATACACCTCAATACCAAAGTTTTGAGGTAATTTGTATTGTTATAAAACATTCATCCTTATCTGCTAATTTTATATACATCTACCGTTCTCCTGCAAGCACAAATACATTCTTTGATGAATTTCCAGATTTCCTTGAAACCACCTTACAATTCCAAGAAGACATTTACATGTTTGGAGATTTCAATATCCACCTTGATCTACCATGTCCAAATACTAGATCATTCATGGATGTCCTTCAAACATATGCATTACATCAACACATTTCATTTCCTACACACGTTCATAGTCATTGGCTCGACCTGTTTATTACTAGATCTACTTGCACTAACATTAAAGCAATATTCCCTACTGATGGTTTATCAGATCACCTTTGTGTCATTATCGATTTGTGGTTGCAAGTTGGTTCAAGATCTAGAAAAAAAAATGATCACATTTCGACCAATAAATAAAATTAACATAAATACCCTTCATGAGGATCTAGCAAATTCTGATCTTTTGATCAAACCTAAATCTACACTATGCGAGCTTGTTAATCAGTACAATGAAACATTAAGTAAACTTCTGGATAAACATGCTCCGAAACAAACCAAAAGTGTACAAGTTCGCCCTCCATCACTATGGATGTCTAATGATATAATTGTAGCAAAACGTCGTCATCGATATCTTGAAAGAATTTGGCGACGAACTCGTTCTCCAATTGATTGATCCCGTTATACTAAACAGCTACATATATGTAATCACATGATGTCAAAAGCAAAGTCTGATTACTATACACATTTTATCACAACAAATTCTGAAAACCCTCGGCAGATGTGGAAATCTGTTAACAAAATTCTACATCGGCAGAAATTAAAAGCACTGCCTGAACATTCTTCATTGGATACATTGTGTAGTTCTTTTTCAAAATACTTTACAGATAAGATTGCTCGTATTCGATCAAATTTTGTCATTAATAATAATGACTATGATTTCCCTGAACCGCCCCTTTCTGAAAAAACACTACAGAGTTTCACACCTGCAACTACTAATGAAGTTCTCATCATTATTAAAAAATATCCTAACAAATCGTGTGATCTTGACCCATTTCCAACACTTCTACTAAAAAGCTGTATCGATCAACTCATCTTTCCCATTACTACTATCATAAACCTTTCAATGCAGAGTGGAGTTGTTCCACAGGATTTCAAACAAGCTCTTGTAAATCCTCTTATTAAAAAACAAACTTTGTGCAAAGATGACCTAAGGAATTATCGTCCTATCTCTAATCTCAGTTTTCTGTCAAAAATATTGGAAAAAGTAGTTGCTAATCGCCTTCGTGAACATATTTACAACCATCACTTATCAAATGATCTACAGTCTGCATATAAACGATTCCATTCTACTGAAACAGCTCTTCTCAAGATACACAATGATATAGTTGATAACATGGACAATGGCAAAGTCAGCACTCACTTTACTTGATCTCTCAGCTGCTTTCGATACAATTGATCATTCAATCCTTTTACAACGCCTCCATAGATATTTTGGAATTTCTGGCCCAGCTCTTCGGTGGTTCAAATCATTTTTATCAGACAGATATCAAAGTATTAACATATCTGGCACATTATCTAGCCCACAACATCTACCATTTGGAGTGCCACAAGGATCCGTCCTTGGCCCTGTTCTGTTCAGCTTATATACTACATCGCTCAGCCAAGTTATTGCTAATCGTAATCTCAGTCATCACCTTTATGCTGATGACACACAGGTTTACATATCACTTTCACAATCAAATGTACAAGAATCGGTTTTCACCGTCACTACCACTACTTAAACAGTTACACTGGCTTCCAGTTTCTTATCGAATTAATTTTAAGCTGTCCACTCTTGCATATCGTGCTCTATCTACACAACAACCA